>UYYF01000546.1:0-12416 GCA_900618365.1 Thelazia callipaeda
ATATATATATATATATATATATATATATATATATAGTTTTAAAAAAATTGTTTTTTAGGGTGCTGTGGCATTAGTCACGGGAGGTGCATCAGGTTTAGGATTTGGCACTGTACGACACCTAATTGAACATGGAGCAAAAGTTGCCATTATGGATTTGCGGCAATCTAATGGTGAGGCTCTGGCGAAGGATATGGGCCAAAATTGTTTTTTTGCTGCAGCTGATGTAAAATTTTTCAATCTGAGACGCTGGTTTTCTTAAATTTCGTTACCTAAGCCAATAAGAGCATCGATAGTTAAGTATCATTTCAAGATGCATTGAGCTGTTAGTTCAAACGAGTGCATATCACCGTATCAAATTGTTATGATAGGTGAAATCTCTAGAAATATCGTTATTCACAGGTAATTGTGATGCAAGACTAGCTCACAGTAAACTTTATAGTTTACAGTTCTCTGAATGATGCAAGAAAATAAATATTGCAGGTAAGGTCATCAGATGAGGTATCGAATGCGTTTCAGTCCTTAACAGATAAATTCGGACCACTTGATGTTGTTGTGAATTGTGCTGGTGTATCATTTCCATTCAAACTATATAATTTGCAAAAGAAAAAAGCTTGTGATGCAGATTTGATTCGCGAAACATTTGATGTTATGATTTTATTGTTCATTGTTGACTTTAAATTTATTAGATATTCCTGCAGTTTTCAGATATTTCTGCACTTACATAATTAAGTTTTTTTTTTACAGTAAAAAGTTTCATCTATAGTCCTTTTTTAATTCAAATTTATTAATTCGATTAGTTTTAGGTAAACGTTTTGGGTACTTTTAACGTTATTCAGCAGGCTCTCGAAACATTTGCTTTGAAGAGCAAGGATAGTTTCGGTTTTCGTGGAGTTATCATCAACACTGCTTCCATAGCAGCTTATGATGGACAAGTAGGACAGGTTGAAAAATTAATTTAATTTTTTTTCCTAAAAAATCTGTTGTGGAAAGTTAGCATGAGTAAGGTTGAATCGATCACAATTTGATTACTTATCTTTTGTATTTAAAAGCGATAGGAATTATCATGTGTAGCAAATTTTATATTTGCTGTTTTATTCTTTAAACATATACTGGAATCTCTGTATGTCTTGAATCTATCCATAGCCGGAGCTAAATATGGTGTATTGTTATAGAGTGCATATGCGGCATCCAAAGGAGCTATTGTAAGTTCAACACTTGCTTTCGCTCGTGATTATGCAGACGATGGAATACGTTTCATGACAATTGCACCTGGAATTTTTGACACTCCACTAATGAGTGGTCTTCCTGAAAAAGTAACAAATTGTGTATATTTGTTAAGGATTAGTTTAAATAAAGTTTTATTTCTGCATTACTAGAAGTTGCTAATTCAGGTACAGAGATTTCTTGCGGATATGGTCCCGCTCCCAAATAGATTGGGTAATTCCGAAGAATTTGGTGCCTTAGTGCGTCATATCATTGAGAACCGGTACTTGAATGGAGAAGTGATACGTCTTGATGGTGGTTTGCGAATGCCTCCTTAAAGCTTTAAGATATCTTAATATTTGTTCAAATTAAGTGGAGTGTAATCTATTAAAACTTGTTACCAGCTATAAGAAGGCTGTGTTTGAATCGACAAAATATTTTCAAGAAAACAGTATTTATAGCTTTCAGTCCATTCTCATTCAGTGAATCGCATGCACCTAATAATTCTCAAATTCCCTCAGATTTCGGACCACTTACTGAACATTAGCTCTTTTGTTTTTCGTGTTTGTTTTGTTTTGATCTAAATATGTTGGTTATTATGCGCTTATGTGTTCGTCTGTTTAGTATTTTAGAATAAATCATCAAAGGTTTTTTTTTTTGAAGCCAAGTTGTATTTGTCGAATATGTGTACTTCTGATCTCCGGAGAACGAAATAATTCAAGATCAGAGAGCTTATCCAATATGGTTTGTCATTTAAACCAGGTTAATTAAAATTGAGACAGTAATTTAAGTACTGAAAAGTTGGGAAGTATGCGGTCGTTTGTTATATATCGTATGGTTCGTAGTGAAGTACACATCATTGCTAGCATCTTTATGCCTTTTTGTGTTTGCAGAGAGTTCAACGAAGATGTCACATTCATCCACTGGTGGCAGAGCTATGCGTCGTTGTGTAGATTCTTCACTTCCTAGCAAAGATAAGGCAGCTGCTCTGTTCGACTCCGTATTTGCCAATCAACCAAAGCCGTCTACTTCGCTGAACAGATCTGATTGTCAACGGTGATTATGCTTTTTCAAATTCATGTTCTGCTGGTAATTGCCCCATATGTCTGTAAATGCTGTGTCTTTGAAGAGCAAACTGATGTAGTTATAGTTGTCATAATTAAAGTCGATAAAATTTCGAAGTTTGATGAACCCCTTTTATTTTGAATAGTTAAAAAGGGCAGAGAGCATCGAAATTCCAGTGACCTGTCAAGTTTTAATGCTTTAAATGCACTTGACCTCGATAGAATTTGTTTAGACCATCTGGGTTCACTTCTTTGAAATGTGATCAAACGCAGAGTAAGAAGGGCGCATCAAATCTACCGTGTGCTCCGTTTCATTCATCTACTGTTGCCATTCCACATTTTGCTGAAGTATTTTTTTTAGATAGTATAATTAAACACCATCAAGAACTTATTTATTAAGGATTTAGTAGTGCTATTTTCTTGTTAGAACCCTAAAGTTAGATCTTTTATTATGATTATATTCAATTTTTTTGTTCGTAAAATTGGTTACCCATACTGTGTTTTCTCTTTTCTAGTCTAGCAAAAGCGACATGGATGCAAGTAATGGTGATAAGATAATAGGACGTCGTTCGTCTACGCATTTACCGAGTGTTGCTATATCGCAGTCAACATCATTTATCAAAAAGTCTATTGGATCAGAAGGAATTCGAGAAAAAACTGAAACTTTTGTGAGTGAATCAAAAAGTAAACGTACAGATATCTTTTCTTTTGAGATGGAGGAGGAGGAAGATAATGATGATGCAAAAGACACTAATAAAATGGGGCCTCAGGCGAAGCGTTTGAAACCAGAAGAAGAATGTATAGGTGCACAAGGTGAAGTATTCATTAATTTTGCTTGTTATTTTGACTACTAAAGTGTTTTTGAAACATATTGAGTTTTCCTTATGAAAGTTTTTTTTTTACACGGAACGTCGAAATTTTTTTAGAAGTAAAAAATTCCGGAAGTAGTCATGCGCTGGCTGTCAAAGCTTCATACAGGCACAAGTGGTTGTTGGACGATGATGAAGATAAAGACGATTTTGCATCACATGTAAAACGAAAGGATGCAGTACTTCAGACTTCTGAAACAAACGTATCTAATATATTTCTGTATAAACTTTGTAATTCTGTGAAACTCGATAACTTGTTCTCGTATGTTGCTGTCTTTGCCTAATCGTTTAAAACCGTACATGAAGAAGTTTAACTTTGATTCTGTCGATCATTCAGGATAATGACGCGAGTGTTGCGATAATTCAGAACACTGTATCAAACGTATCAAACCAGGCAGAGAGGAGTGCTCTTGGTCGTATTTGGATCCCAGATGTTAAAGAAGCACATGAGTGCTTAAAATCTGGTGAAGAAGATGATTTTGTTCAAGATGTAAATTATATTTTTGGTACTCTCTTAGACCCGTCATCATCAAACAAATTGAAGTGTCTAAGGTGCTTTCTTTTAATTCAAATGTTCTTCCGCATTTAACTGGTTTGGTGATTCCTGCAAGTCGTGCTTTTGAATCTAAGTATCATCTAATGGAAGAATTTGTAATACGAGTGATTAGTCATACTCCAAGATAAAGATCTGTCGACCTTTACAAATTTTTTAAAATTCAGTGTCATTACTCTACTCAAGAAGTGCGTTTCGTCTGAGTTCCGGGGGTTTTTTCGCTCTAATAATTTGCTTAATCGTACGCTCAAAGCAATTCCAGATCTATCAAAAATACCGGTATTTCTCAAAATTTTTAAGTTTTTCTTTTTTCTCTATGGAGTAATTATTTATAAGTGCATCTTAATGTGTAAACAGTTTTGCATGTATACTTTAGCAAACAAGTTTAAAGTTTCTATAGTGTTCTATGATGCATTTCTAAGGAAACATACATCCAGTTTTCGTGGTGTGAAATTTAGCTGTTGAAATTTAGGGCTTGGCACTATGCATTTCGGCAGTCGTTTATTTGCTTTCTCGAGATAGCACTTCCGTATTTGTAGACGAACCATCTCTACGTTTGTTCAGTCAGCTCTTGAAAATGGAGCAACAAAATTTACCTGTTGAATCTATCGGTTATCCGAAACTAGTGAGTTAAAATTTGAAAATCATGTTGCTATAACATCTCTTTTTCTAATCTGATCCCCGAAGGTATCAGACATAGATTTTTTTTTTAATAAATTTGTTTGCATTAACTTTTATAATAAGGTTAGGTATCTGCAAGATATATTTGTTCATGTCTCATGATCTGCATAAGTGAATTTAGATAATGGATACTCTAAAAGATTGGTTGAATAAATCTTTTTCAAATGTAGACGCAATAAAAGTTCAATTCGACATCACAGAGGAAACTTTGACTGTAAGATATTTTTTTGTTGTAACTAAAGCTTAAATCATCTTGCACGTAATATTTAATTTGTTTTCAGCCCTCATTTTTAATTCTGGAATCACTTGTTTACATATGTGCTCGGAAACATCGGGAACATTTGGTTCAAAATGAACTTTTAAATGTAGGCATCTTACAATGGATCGTTTATAAAAGTATAGTTTCTGCTTAGTCTGTTCCTCGTTTGTATCACTAATTTAAAATGACTAGTTATGTACAATATCAAAATTTTTGTAGTTTGTAGATTGAAAACCAAAACTTCCTCTATCGTGCTAGATTTTTTGCATTTATTTGTGTTTTAAATATAAAGTTTCGCGGTATTATGTTACATTTTGTTTTTCCAGTTGATAAAATGGTGCTACGTTTATCATATGAGAAAATATCGGAGAAGGAAATGCTTTTATGTTTGAAAGTACTTGAACGATGTTTTAGAGTACTGGAATCGGTGCGTTTATGAATGTAATCAATACCAGACTCTTGACAAGAAATATTTTTGCTTACCAGCCATCAGAAGTATAGAATGATTACGTGTTATTTAGACATTCAGGCTGAAATATGTAATCATATTTGTTTTTACAGGCTACAGTCTGTAATGAGAAGAATGGAGCATATCTAATCAGTCATCGTGGTAGCTCTCTCGTACATTCTTGTGGAAGGTCTGTGAAACTAGAGTTATAATAAATCCTGACTTTTTAGTGGAGCTTATGTTGTGGAACCATATTAGACATGGTTTTGTTACTTTTGGTAGCAAAAAACGTATTAGAAAAAATCGCAGATCAAATGTAATATTAGCTTTCTTATAATGTTCTTGTTTTTGATCTACTTTTCAAGTAAATTTCTCTGAAAGTAAAATTTTAGGCTTATAGTGTTGTTGTATCATGGATTAGAACGTTTAGGAGATAGTGCAGATGAATTAAAGGAGCAAAATATTACATGCTTAAATCGAATGGTTGGAGTATTGATGAGTTTATCGTACGAGAATGGTATTCTTCTCATTTTAAGATATTTTAGTTTTATTATATTATTGGTGTGTTATTTTGGACGCAGTGATATTTAGAAACCGAAATTGCAGAACTATGTAGCTCGAAACTTGGCCAAATAAATGATTTTCTTTTACTCTGCGTTTCCTGCTTCACCTGCTTGGTGCCAAAATATGTTCGTAAAGAGAAGCAATTTGATCTCATTGTAATGGTTAGTTTTCCTTTAATTTTTTTTTTCAGTGCTAGAATGAACTGAAAACTTTTGATGATGCAGTCTTTTTCAGCTTTGTAGTCTGTTAGTCAATCTTCTTGAGCGATGTAATTCCAATAGACGGAAGGTTATTGCGCTGACAGTTCCAGTTTATGATTCTGTGTGTCAAATCGAGAAACAGGAGCCAACACTGAAAGCCCTTTCACAGGTCTTTATGTTTTATGGAGGAAATCCGATTCCTTGATTTGACAGTAGTAAATTTCAGTATCACTACCTTGCTAAAGAGAAATAAAAATAAGACATTTTCATTCCCTATAACTTTCAATGTTAATGTTTCATATTAAAATAATGATGCTCAGCTTTTTGCTCATCATGAATCTTTGGCACGTTCAATCGATGAGGAATTAGATAACGATCTCGTAATTGAAGATGCGCCTACTGATGATACTGATGAAGGAGCAAGAGGTAAATTGTTATTTATAATGGAAAATTTTGTTTTGGAAACATGAGTTACTTCAACAAATGAAGCTGATTGCACTGCTTTGTAGAGGATGCTGTAAGTGATGGGCGTTTGCATCGACTTCCTGCAGAATTATCGGAAGATGAAATGGTGGAGACTGTTCAGAATGCGATGAATAAGGCTAGTACACATATGGAAGATTCGGTTCTAGCATCATATTTTGCACTTTTAATCGGATGTTTGCTTCTACAAAATGAGGTTTATTTCTTTTAATACTTGGAAAAATATTTTCATAAATATGGATGCATAATCTCACAGGATTGTGTATTTACAGGAGTGGGTGGACACTGTAAAAACTGAAATGAAAAATGGAAAGTTAATTCCGCTCATCGAACAGCTTCAGCGTTTTTTAGATTTCATTAAATTGACAGTGAGTTTTGAATTTGTCAGTTTTAGATATTGATTCATAAAGTAATATTCATTAGAGTTTACAGGGACTTTATTCGTAGCTAAGATTTGTTTTTCTTGGGTATTTTTTGAGTGGTTAAATTTCAGGATGGAAAGAAATCACACGTCCGTTTCATGGAACGCATTATTGATTTGTTAGATACATTGGACAATTAATACATATTTCGGTGTTTTGGAAGTATATGTAAGTGGTAACTAACCATTCATATATTCTTATGTACATTGAATCGCCGCTTCATGAAGATCTTCGACGTCGTTAAATTAAGAGTCGGTGTGAATGCTGCCCTAGTGTTTTTCTACATTGGAATTTCCATTACTAATGGAAATGAAGATTGAACTTACTGGACTGCAGCTGTATTCAACCGAAACTTTTCTCTGGGTATGATGACTCGGAGCGGTGTATCTGAGAGCAACTGGGATAGCAAAATCAGCTCTGGAACTCACGATTTAAAGAGATTCGAATTTTGTTGCATGTTATTAAGTATCGGTTTCAGCGGAATGATTAGAAAATCTACACTTCTGCAACAACTATTTCATACCGTTTAAGATTGCTTGTCTTCATTTTGTAAAAGTTCGCTCTTCCGCACAATTTATTAAACATGTCGAATTGTTAATTCAGTAAGGTAAAAGACATTGTTTCTATCGCTTTATGTACGCAAATGATGTTGACTCACTATTTTTTCGCTTTTTTATCCAATTTACATCCTTCTCCCAAATGAGACTCGTTAATAAATATATCGCATACATTTGGGCCTTACAAATAGACTTTGTGTTACTGGAAAATTCGAGGCGAAAACCGATAGAATATCTTCTGCAATGACACTCACTTCAGAGTTAGTTCACATAGTTTTTCGACAAAACTTCAACTAGGTCTTTTTGAAGACGTAGTATACATCTGAACGAATGCTGACTCATGACGACTGGTACCTTCTGGCCTTTACACTTGGACTTATTTTTTAATTAGATGACTAGTGAGCTAGAGAAGACGTGATGTACGTTCTACAGTTTCGGATATCGCCGATTAATTGCTGAAGTCATGAATTTGATTTGAGACAATGATGGAGAGAGAAATGTTCAAAATACACCTATTCTGAGCAATAGTAAGGACCCATATTATTGTCAAGAACACTTAATTAAGATAGACTGCAAAATGATTTCCAAAAGAGTCAATATGAGGAATACAGATCGTACTGAAAGAATTTCACAGTCATCATAAAGCAGAAGGGAATGCAGGTAAGAAATAAATATGCGTGTTTTAGGGGATTCATAAGTGACTGGATTTACTTTCGAAAACAAAGTGAAACTTCCAACTCGACGTAAGCGAGATGTCTTCTGCTGCTTATGAGCTTACCTCGAGAACTGAAGTCCGCGACTTACTATTCTACTACTGTTAAGTAAAATTTGTTTTAGAAAGTTGCTTTCGAAGCCAATTAGGAATAGGCAAATTACTGCGTAATAGCAACTTATGTAGAGCAATATTGTCGTCTCTGAAAATCAGGTCCAATTTTTCCTTGAGTTTTTTATTGAGTGGTTTATATTTGCGTCCTTTGCTGGTTCCCAAGCACTTTTTTGTTCCTACAAAAAAGTCGAAATTACGAGCAAAGTAACATTGAAGTTTCGAAAGTTTACAGTCTAATATTAACAACAATATACTTGATCGAGGAATTTCAGTTTCAAGTAAAATACTATTAGAAGAAACAGATTCATACCGTTTATATAGCTACAAAAAAATCCTTTTTTATCGTCAAATTTGATGAGATCATTGAAGGGGAATTCCTGTGCATGAAGACTATTAACTAATTGAGAAATGACTGCAGCTGGATTAGTTCGGAGTTGTTCACCGTCAAGTAAATGAATTTGGGTCGAAGAATAATAATCTAACCAGTGCTCCAGATGGTGTGCATACCTGACTTGAAGATTAATGTCAACTTTTTTGCTTATCTTACTGAAACTCGAGAGCAGCACAAGACTAACTGTAAGAAGATTTGAATTTTTGTAAAAATCAATAACCTTCCTGGTGAAATGCAACGATTTCTGAAGTGTCGTAAATTTGAAGAATTTGAACTTAATATTTTATCCAGTCCGTAAGATACAGCTATACTATCGTTGTGTGCACGCATATGTTGGTACCACGAATATGCTCGTACTGCAGGATCCAGCAAAATTATCTGAGAGAAATAAATGCATTAAGTTTGTGATAGATTTCATAGAACTGTAAACATGCATAACAATGACGATGATAGTTTGTTAAGGTAGGTTTAGCAATGTGAGAAAGTCGTCTATCACTTACAATAATTTCTGCTTTTGGCAATAAAGCAGCCGTTGTACGTGGAGCATCAATGTTATCGAAGTAAGTAGCACTTTTCTCAAAAACAATACGATGATCAATTTTTGAACGAAATTGATCCATGTACCTGCAAAGATTATCTGAGTTCGGACTACTTAAGGAAGTCGCTGAGTGAAAATAACAAATTTAAATAAACCACACCAGAGTAATCCTCGGGCATAATTTGGACCACCAAAGAACTGAAGCTCCTCAAATGAAGAAGCGATTGGGTCGTTAGTAGAAAAATCTGGATGCAAATTCAAGAATGTAGCAAGAGCAGTTGAACCAGTTTTTTGCGGTCCTACAATCAGCATATTTGGGAGTGGCATTTCAGAACAGTTGAACGCTTGTGGAAGAATTTTTCTGTGCCGCAAATCAGCGCACGGATTCTGCAATATTATTGACAAAGATTACATTAATGATTTTGACATTGCAGTAGTAATAAAGAAGAGACCTGCTCCAAAATGAACAGATTCGAAAAGAGAAAACCGATAAGAAGAAAGTCTTACCTCCATGAAATCAATTTACAGATAAATAAAGAAATCTTACAGAACCTTATTCAAGTATAACAGCTGTAATATACCACAGAAACTTACCTTCCATATTGGAGATTTTTCAGTACTATAACGCGTGAAATAAGCAGAAGCAGTCCGCTTTGGTTCCATCCACAACAACTGTAAATTCGTCCAACATTTAATAAAATCTACAACCCGTTCGAAAGAAAAGATGCCAAGTCGATCATTTGCGTAATTTTGCTGATGAGTCATAAAGATCGAAAACTAAAAATCCATAAATTACTACGTTTCTTGGGATTATAAAGGATAATCAATTGCAGCCATGGAAAAAGGACTATGATTCATACAAAGTACTAAAATAAAGGAAAAGTATCAGAAAAACCGCTCACTGGGTTGGTCAAGATCGTGAAGAATAAGTCACCACCTTCAATGTTACTCAATAATTTTTCAAAACCATCAGGATATGAATGAAAGAACTGTGTATGGGTGTAAAGACCACATGTCTGACGCGGCAGAACCTCAAATTTACTTTCTGAACCAAATTAAAAAACTGCTACTTCACAATAAAATAAAATTTTCAACAGAATTTTAATAGGACAGTTTTGATGCAATACAAAAATAATACTCTTCCTTTAATATCATTTTTCAAAACCAAAATTACTGAAATATTTTTGTGTATGAAGCCCCGACGTATTGAAGCTGGACGAAAATGTGGATATTCTTCAGTTGACGTTACACTAATATTCCAAACTAAATGCCACGCATTGTATAACGCTTCATGCACTGGATAAACACCAGCATGCTGCGGTGATACGGCATAGCCTGAATCTACACGTAAACCCATGCCCTATAAAAATTTATACATTATATTAGCAGGAAAAAATAGTAATTAGTTGCTACTTGTGATAGCAAATAAACTCAGCGCAAGTCAAATTAATCAGCATATAAAGATACGTCAGACGCAATTGAAAATAAACATACTTGTGCAAAAAGTTTATTTTGAATCATGATAGCTTCTAGATATGTTTGATTATGTTCATGTGCATGGTTGTGTTTCCACATGTGAGGAAACCACAAGAAATTTTCACCATTTTCTAAAAACAAAACTTCATATTGACATAGGATATGAATTTGAATGGCAATTTTGAACAATTACCTATTATCCATTGGTCACCTTCATCTTCAAGAGAATCTCCGCTTCGAAAATAAAAACCGGAAAATCCTAAACAGAAAGTGAAATTCCTTATGTTTTGGCGTAAACGAAGTTGCGATTTCAACAAGGCATCTACATCTGTTTTAGTCATCCGTGTTCCACTTGTACCAACAAATATATCATCAATATCAATTTGTATATACCGCTTCAAGTCTTTGTTTACTAGTGAATCTCGCAAATATCTATAAAAACTATGCTACATAAGTAACTTAATATTTCCTGTTTAAGTGAAAATTGTTCACTCTAATGAAGACTTAGTGAAAAGTACGGCGAAAAAATTTTTAAACCAAACCCTAAAGAATCAATGAAAGCTATTTTGTTAGTCCAGTGAGTGAAATTATGCCCAAAGAGAATCCTTTCGATTCCATCTTCTAAGCCTTCATCCAATATCACAGTAGCTCGTTCCTGCCCAAAAATATCATCAGCAAGTATTATAGCTTCATAACCTGAAAACTTTTCACATTCTTTTCAAATCTAACATAAATAAGTAAAATCGAAACTTTGCATTAACTAATCCAGTTTTCTGAATACTTAAACGTGGAAATCAGTGAATAGATAAATTACCTACCTTCAGCAATGTCGAATAGAACCCAGTCATCTTTATCTGGCTGCGGTGCTTGTAATACAGCTCCGGGCTTGGCAATGTGATTAACACGCGAACGCTGACTAAATCGAAGATTTGCAGCACGCTGCTGCGTATGAATAGTCAAACGTGAACCTTTTACCTTGGCACTTATATAATTGCTTGGTCGATTACCAATAAATGATACAATGCCCACGCCATATACTCGACAATATTTATCAAGAAGTTGCCGATTCCAAGCTGGTAGGTTTAAATACTTGTAATAATTCTCGATAATAATGACCGAAAAGCGACCACGCTTAGCGGTCGTTAAGAGAGGAAGATTTCTTGTAAGCGTTTCAACTTTGTGAGATATTTTAAGCGCATCTAAAATGTTAATGATTTGTCTTCCAAGCTTGGAATATAATGTTTCCACAAAAACTAGCACTTTTGCATCAGTTTGAAAACTTGACCGTTTTCTCGAAAACTGATTATTTTCACGAGCTACAACTGTACTATTCAGTAATGGACAACGATACGGTGGTATACGCTGAGGTGGATATCTGTAAAGCCAATGTTATAATGATAATAATAATAAGTTATGAACAAACAATGCGTGAATTATGAACAAATAACGACGTAAATCTACATGTAATAACGTACAGTCTCAATACATACCTCATGTATAAATGACACGCAAGCAAGCGTGGTCATGAAATGCAGTAATAACTCATACTACCGTGGTTATGATCGTCTCAATATCTAACTACCCATAAATGCTGAATATCACTTTCTATTTGATTACTTCTGACCAAAAACATTTTACCTGTGCCGATGTTTCTCAGTTATATCAGAAAGATGAGTAGATAGTAAAATAAATGTTAAGCATGTGATTAGAATCGTTATTTTTAACCACAAAATAATTTGTCGTACAGGCAGTGTCAACATTTCTCCAGTAGCTACGTTCTCAACCCATGTTGCTACATTTAGACATGCGCAAGAGTTACTCAATCAGTATGCCATCTAAACTATTTATATACATTAAATTATATATATATATATATATATAT
>UYYF01000547.1:0-12378 GCA_900618365.1 Thelazia callipaeda
CTTCCGTAAAGTTAAGCATAAATTGATAATTTTTCAATAAGTATTGAGATTCCACATTTATTAGGCATACAAAAATTACAAAAGTAATGAGAGATTTAGTAAAACTGAATTTCTTTTATCCACCTGCTCGGTTTATTTACTCTTTTTCCTTTATCCACTTGATTTATTTAAAAAATTGAATTTTAGTACATACCTAATTCAGCATCATTACTGACATGTTCTGATGAACTTGGCGAATTGTCGTTTGCAACTGTCTCATTCTGCTCATTTTTATCATGCAAATTGGTATTTTCTGTGTGATAACTATCAATGCCATCAGTATAGCCATCAGTGATCTCATCATTGCCATCAAAATTCGCGATTCCATTTCGATAGCTTGATGTTTCCTTTCCAGATTTAGTATAACTCTTTTCATTAGCACTGCTGTGCATTCCGCTAACATTTGCTGCAGAATCTTCCTAAAGCAAACATTTCTGCAACATTTTGCTGTACGAAAATCTCGAAAATATTTAATTGCCAAAATTTTCATGCAAATTTTTCGCGTTTTTCAATTTTTTGCAAATAACAATGATATTTGGGTACTGTAATCGAAGAAATAAACGAAAGTGAGTACAACTGAAAGTAAGAAACTAAAACTTCAGACTACTTTATTGGAGCAAAAAAGTTACTTGAACAACAGACATCGTTTTGTTTTGGATTAGAAATTTAAAGTTATGCAAAGTGAAATTAATAAATTTAGAATAGAGAGATATATAATACTAATAGTTAAAGATATGCTGTACAAGTCATTCTTCTAAATAATCAGTTAAATTATGATTCTAAAGAGATTAAAACTATATAAGAAAATGAGAATTCTTGCGAGCATTGTTTACCGCGAAAGGAAAAAAACTGATAAAAAACTTGCGTTGCTGTAGTACATAGTGCAACGACAAAGTTAGAAATAAATTATCATAAGGACACTTACCTCACTCGGTGAACTTTGACCCGAAGCATCGACACGTGTCTCAGTGCTTGCTAGTTCTGATTCACTACAATGAAATGGTATTTCTCTAAAAATGAAATGAAACATTTGCAAAAAAATTACTTAAATAACGCATACTTTGAAAGTTCATGACGTTTCACCCGTTTAGAGTAAGTTATGGAGAGAAGATCTTGAGCTGTTTCTTGAGCTGGATACTTGCTTCCTCGACGACGATGGCTATGTGTATAACGGCCCTAAATTTTGTGCTATTGTCTAGCTTATTTCTTGCTATTTAGCCCACTTAAGCATTTCATTTTACAGAAGCAAAGAAGTACTCTATTAAAGTATATTGATAATAATTCACCGCAGTACTGCTGGCTGATATGACAGAACTTGCGCTGCTTCGACGTGAATTACTGTTTGATTCCGCTTGAAAGGACGATGAAGAAGAAGCGGTTGACGGACGTGTATTTCCAGCGTGCATTGGCCGGCCTCGACCACGAACTGTTGGAAAGCATTTTTTCATTAATTGCTCAACTTCATCAGCATATTCCTCCATATGACTTATTGGTTCTTCCTAAAAGCGGAAATAAAACACTTAGAATGTACAAGTATAAAAAAGTTAAGGAGCGCAAATCTACTCACAGAATACAGTATAACAACCGAAAAACCATAATTTTCATATTCTGAGAATCTAATAAAATATCTAACACATCTTTAATTTTTAATTAATATTCATTTTTTCCTCATAAGCGTAATTTGGCTAGCATAATTTAGTCCTTGTATTTATTAATAGTGTAAATATTTTAGGGAAATTAAAAAAAATTTTTTAATCATTCAAAATTCGTTTCAATATTTGAAAAATAAAATAATTTTTGCAAAATCTCTCAACATTTAAAAAAAATTACAGATGAAACCTGAGTAAGAAACCTCAACTTTATAACAGCGTTTGCAATAATTTTTATAACTATAACCAGATATATTTAATTTCAAAGTATATCTTGAAAGATTTAGATGTAATTATTAAATGCATATTGTAAGCGAATTTCAATTGCCATTTAAATTTCTTATTTACTATAATTTGCGGTTGCAGTCTGCTTCAACATACTATTTAAGATGAAAACCAAATATAATCTCCATAAATCCGCAAATTTTAGAAAGTTAAACTAATAATTAAATTAAAAATTATACTTACTGTTAAACCATGTACTGTTGACATATGACTTTTGACATTATTCTTGGAATAACTTGAACTGAATTTACATTGAGGACAGATGAACATTGGTTGAGCCACGTGATGTTGTCTAATATGACAAGGTAACTTCGAACTATGTACTTCTCTCATGCATAATTCACACCACTGAAAACTGCAGGGATAGCTCTGAAAATAAAACACCAAGAAAAAAAAGGTTACGGGTATTACGGGGAAGGAAGGGCAGGCTAGCTACTTACATAAAAGATAAACGTGAAAAATAATCACGTTTCTACAAGATCACGAAGCTATTTTTTTGGAAGCATCAATGTATAGTTCTGTTTGAAAGTATAATTCCAAAATTTAGTCGTCAACAAGATGGGGAATTAGTAGAGTATGAGAGTGCAAATTCTAAACCATTATATTATTTACGTACGCATATAAAAATATGTTTTACGTGTTAATTGTATTTCTGGCAAACGACTCAAATTATTTTTTTTTGAAAACATGTCAAGTATATGAATAAGAATGTAAGGAAGAAGAATAAAATATTATTAATTTAATTGCAAAAGTAATGAATTCTAACTCATTTGTGCAAAAGCATAAAAATATTCAATAAAAAATGAAGCCAAAAAAGTAGGCTTACACGTTTCTTCTCCTTTGATGGACGTTGTTGACGTTGTCGTTGTTGCTGTTGTTGATTGTGGTGGTGATGCTGGGAGCGTTGCTGTTGTTGTTGTTGTTGTTGTTGTTGCAGTTTTAGGTGTAACTGTTGTGGTTGTTGCGTATTTGCTTCGGCCAATGTACGCTGCCTGAGGTATTCCATAAGAAACGATGAAGACGGTGAAGATAATGATGAGGACTGTGGTAACTGTTGACTTTGTTGTGATTGTGTAAGTAAGTTCAAATTGAATAAATGATTCAAATTGACATGATTATACATCATAGATACATCAGGTACTGATAAACCGAATGCTGCAGCAGTAGCGACAGCAGCAACAGCAGCAGCTGTAGCAGCACTAACTGGAGGTTGCTGCTCACTGATTCCAGCAACAGTTGTAGCTAACAAATTCCTTGTCATACAATCCAAAAAATCAGTATTTAGAGCAGACTGTGTTGTGACTAAGATATTTGCGCCATTATCTGTCTGAGAATATTGAGGTAATGATAACTGAGTTTGTTGTGAAGGTGATGCTGATAATGATGCATTATCTTGATGTTGTTTTTCATCATTTGTCAACATTTTTGAGCTTATAGAGAATTTCAGTAATAGTAATAGAAAATAACAAAAGTAGTATTGATCAAATGATCAATTTATTGTTGATCGATAATATTGATACAATTCAGCTTTTCCAACATTAAATCATAAAACTGTGCAACTAAATTGTAACCTATAAATAATACTCACTTTTAACTTATATGTATTGTTTGCTTTATTTAATATAAAACCAATATTTTATTGCAAAATTGAAAACGTTTATTATCGTAAATTATTTTCTGAAAATGCAAATGAATTTCAGCCTGCGTAAAATGTAAACAAGCAAAAATGAAGCAAAAGATCTCAAAGATAATCAACAAGAACAAAATTTGATTTGCTTGAAAAAATAAAGAAATTAAGTTCATATTAATCCATAAATTTACATTTAAAAACGTGTTTAACACATTTCATACAATTCTCGCTAATTACTTTTCTGCACTACTCATCAAAGAAATTTTTATCACTGATTAATTCAGTTTTCACGTTTACAAAACGTGTAATTTCAATATACAAAATCAGGAAACTAATCTAATTCAAATCATCTACAGTCTAGTCCATAAATTTACTAGTAAAAAGAGACTGATGCAGTTGTCTAATTGCTTATTGCTTGTTCAAATATCATTTATCAAGATAAACCTATACAACAACTCTAGTACGTGATCCATCTATATTTGAAGTGATTAAAATATTCACAATATCATTTACATATCTTTTACAAAACCTTAATAACAGATTGATAATTTAAGAACTCGTTAATGATATCGGACAGTTTACACGCTATAAATACTTACAAAATATAATCAAAATTATTGATATACATATTAATTAAACGACAACTTTAAAACAAATGATAATATTACTTCAAAAAATTTAATCAAACTCGCACTCACGTAAGTATTTGTTTATTTCGTGTAAATTTTTGAATCTTTTTGCAGTTACAAATCAGATTGCTAAAAATTTTATAATTACAAATCTTTTAATACGACAAATATGCAAATTAATCTTTCAAATTAAATTTTTGGTAATATAGTAATGTCTAGAAAAACTTGTGATTTTATGAGATGTAACTGATTTATGGCTTAAAATTAAAAAGCAAATGACAACTTGTTTACGTCTGGACAAAAATTGAAAATTATAAATGTAACATTGCTAATGTATTAATTACTAAATAATTATTAGCTCAAACATAATCCTTATTTCTTATCATTTGATAACATAAATAACGCATGAGATCTTTATTTCTTATCATGTGGTAGCAAAAATAACACGTAAGAATTATTCGCACTTACTACTTTTATGTTGTTAGAATACTGAAAATAGTGTAATCATTAGATTTACTGTATATGAAGAAATGATAAGAACAACATTCTCCCCACTTCGATCATAAAACTTATGTTTTGTTATCAGTGATGATATTGTTTTGACTTTCAGGAAGTCAGTGAGCGCATAAATTTGGCAACATATATAGATACAAGTCATTTCTTAACATATCACTAACTTGTTGATAATTTCAAAATGATAAGAGCAAAATGGAAAGTAACTATTATTGAGCTATTCTTAATGATTACTATTGCTCAAGAAAATTCAAACTTTCGATATATCGTAAAATTTTTTCATGAAATTCTAATTAAAAAAAAGTATTGTTGCGCGATTGTTCTCTATAGATCACACTGAAAACAACTTTAATTAATTAAAAAATATATCACATGATCAATGCAATATTTGCTTATCGGACTCTAACTTGGGTAAATTCCTATTTATTTTATAACTAATAGTAAAGATACTCAAAATTTGTACTGAATAAAATTCACTAAAATTTACATATTTTCAGTGGTCATTCCAACATTTCAGTGGCATGAATGAGACATAAACTGATCAATTTTGTTAATAAAATATTTCATGAACAGTAATATCAAGTGAAAACTGACCAAGATATATTGTACAAATTTAGACAAACATTTTTACACACTACCTAATATCTCAAGCAATTACAAATTACCCCAAGAAAGAATCACATAACGAGACGCAGTATATTTGCAGTTGAGCAATATGCAAATTAAGCAAAGCTTTGCATAAATAACACCTGCAGCACCTGTGCCCTTCATGTTTCCTGCATTTTTTAAACATTTCTTAGGTTGATTTTAAGATATCGCAGCAGCAAGTGAAAGGGTATTATTTATAAGTTATCTTTACATACAGTCATTACATATTATAGCTTTGAGTATTGAAATTTGCAACTTTCTTTCACTTTAGAAAATATTTAAACTAAATTTGGTACAAAAGATTTTCGGACATTAATGCATATATAAATTTAATTCCAAAACATATCTGCTCGTATAACTGATTGCTCGTTCTTCCTCCCAAAATTTTGCTATATTGCACTAAAAGTAATATACTAAAATCATTGTTTCATCTTTATTAGATAAACATGATTTTTAGTGTTATTTTGCTGCCGTAATCAAAGTATTTAAGACAAACTTTCATACTATTAAAACTTTAGCAAAAAAAATGTAAATTTCTAGCAGTAAAAACAAAGCAACTCTGATAACAACTTTTAACAGCAAAAAACTTTTAGCATTAAATTTCAATTCCAACTAATATGCAAAGAAATTTTGTATGAAAAACAGTAACTAAGCTCAGTAAAAAATAAAATGACTGCAAAGTATCAGATTTAAATAATTAGAAAGTGATATTTCTGATCTATCTGAGGGTTGTAATCAGAATAAAATAAGACTTACACTTAGTCTACCATTTCAAAGACTTGAAAATGTTCAAAATTATTAATAACTTTGCATTTGCAAAGTTTGAGTATATCTTTTATAAAGTTTTGGCATTTGTAGTTTTTTCTTTTTTTCGATACGATTTGTCAATTTCCGAAGCTCATAAAGTTTTCCTCACTTTTGCAGTATAGCAAAAAATTAACAACAGAATAAGCCTTGCACAGACCGTTCGTTTTATTTTTTTCTACACAAAATCAGTAGTAGGCGCATTAGGCCGGAAGTACAGTCTAAAAGAGTAACGAAAATTACTTCAAAAATACTCCCATAGCATAAATAAAAATTAATTTTAAGCGTCGTAATACAATGAGTGTAATTTCCAAGATTGTTTCAAAGCTTTAAAGTCATTTACGAAGCGCAAATTGTCTTTTATCTTTTATTCTATAATATGCTAATGAAGTATTGCCTTAGAATAATTGAATATACAAGTATTTACTAAACAATGCAAAAAAAAAAAAACAATTTATAATATTAGATCTTTACATAATATATCTGTAAATAGTAGAATCTAAAATTTCTATCATTCATACCAAATATCTTATCAGAGCTTTTTTAGCGTACAAATTTGTGCAAAATAATTTAACACTCACAAAAATTTACCTTTTTCTCAATTCGATTTTATTAAAAACAATTTTAGAGCAAAAAATTTAAACTTTTTTCTATACAATACAAAATTTTTCGCAAAAAAAAGAAATCGAATAATTGATTATTTTATTTGAATTTGAAAAAAATTACTGAATTTTGACAAAAATTAAAGCATTTTTTCTATCTAATAAACACATAAACAGATAAAAATTTGAATACGCCTACAAAAAATAATCGTGAACGAAGTCCAATCTAACATGCATATATGCATAAACGCACACACGCACACACACACACACAAACACACAAACACACACACATACACACATATTTCATTCAATGAATGCATTAAAAAAAACCGGCTTTCTTACTTAAATATGCCTAAATTTTTCTTTTTTTTACTGTCTTTTTTAATCTATTATTTTTCTCTTTCAATGAAAAAGTAAAAAAATTGTAAAAGGCGTAGTTTTGCATCTAAAATATTCTCCGTGAAAATAATCATTAAAGTTGAACGTGAATTCGTGATTTGTTGTTACGCTAAATAAAAAAGCTAAATTTTTTACAAAGCATATCCTTTTTTTTCAGTTAATTTACCTGTCTAATCATATCTTCCACTCCAATAACAGCAATGATAAAAAACTAACAAATAAACAAAAAAAATAAAATTGTCTTATTGCTTTTTTATTTTACTTCTGGTGTAATAATGATAATTACACTGCATTCTTGCATTTCTTTATCTGCTAAAAATTTTCATTCATAATTTATCTGAATTAATTTAATCTACTATTTTAGCTGGTGAAGATGTTTTTTTGTTTTGAATGAAAAACTGAAAGAAAGAGATAAAAAAGTAACGAAAAAATTAAAAAGTATGCATAAATTTATTTCGCTCATTCACACTTTTGCTTTAATTTTTATTTGTGTTTTATTCGATGCGCAATGAATTTTATACAGTTAGTAAAATAAAAATCAAATTTGTTTACATAAAATATTCAAGAATTAACGGCTCGTAAAAACAAAAGGACTGTGAATGAAAAGAAAGTAAGTGTTATTTGTCTTAACATTTGTTCACTATTTAATATGCTTTTTTGACTGCCACATTACCATTGGGATAAAGTATAATTTTTATTATTCAATAAAATAAAATAAGCAATGCTAATTTGAGAAAGAAACTTATCACATAAATAATTAACAAATAAATTAAAATGTTCATTTGAAAACGCAAACTCTCATTATTATTGTTTATTTTATTTTTGCTTCCATAAAAGTATTTTAAAAAGTAGCATTCATATTGCGACAGTCACTAAACTATTTGCTGCAACACATGAGTTATAGGCAGATTTTTTTGCATAACAATTCGAAAATTACAATTTGTATTTCAAATTATAACAATAATTACTTAAACTACCAATTAATTATACTTTTTTGTGAGTAAATAGTGTCAATTCTGTATAACTATTTAAATTTACTTGCAAGTTTTTTTCTTTACAGTGTAAGTAAAGCCAAAAGGTTCGCTACTGAAATGCATTAACGCAAATGTTAAATGGCTAAATGAATAATTAAGCGAATGATTGAATCAGAATACGAATAATTATTTGCATTTAATACGTAAGATATTCTAGCAGTTAGAATTATTGACAATAAATAGTTTATTTACCATTTCAATTTTTTAATCAGTTAGTCTTTTTTAGTATTTACTTTCAAGTTTAAGCTTAAACATGTATTTTTCCTGTACAAAACATTTCATTACAACTACTATTGTTTGAGGGTGACTATTATGCAGTTTATAAAAGTGAAATTATACGCTATTACTAGTAACAAGCAAAAAGTAACTGTTAGCACTGATCAATCCTACATCCATTTTTTCCCTCTTAATGTTGTCTACCGGTACCTCTCGTTTAAAACAGAGAGACGGGAGCAGAAAATGACTTCTAATTATGTCATCTTTCCAATTCAAACTTATATAAGGAAGTCAATAAGCGACTATTGACTTCCTTATATAAGTAAGTTTGATTCATTGGAGGCTTTTCATATTACTTATATCTGATGTACGTAGAGCGATAAAAAGCACTCTGCGCCATATTTTCCATCCTTCTTTTTTTTTGACTAAATTTGTTTGATTTATTTTTTTGAGATATAAAATAATTTTTGGTCATATATGCTATTAACAAAAAACTGGCAGTATTTTTAATTGACTGAAGGAGATTAAAAAGTACACTGAAATTAGCTTTAATCAAACTATTAACAATCCAAAAAAGTGCATGAAAAATATTTATCACGCTTTTGTTCACTTCAAAATTATTGCGTGTGAAACATGTGAAAACTTAACTTTATTCACAAATCTGTCGTATTAATCATTTTATTATTTTTTATTTAATTGCATTTTCAATTCAATATAGATACATAGAAAGTTAAGTGAATTAATCAAAATAATTTTAAAATATGAGTGAATTTAAAGCGTAAGCAAAAGTTCTGAATGTATGATTTGTTGTCCGAAAAAAATTGGTCAAAAAAGAATTAGATAAAAAGACAATTTGTGATTTTAAAAGATGATCATAAATATGGCTCTTGATTTGTAAAATGAGTAAATATTGTAAGTTAAGGCAGTTCATGGTTCTATGCATAAAAATTCCTGATCTGTCATTAAATACTCTATATATGTACATAGTTATAACATACATACTACTATCAGAACTTATGACTACGGATATAATTTATGCTTTTTGATGAGGTATTTGAAATAGCAGTAAGTATATTGCGATTGTAAGGACGTTATTTTTTAAGTTATTGACCTACATATTAAGTAACTCACACAATGTCTTTCACTTACTTTGTTCCTACATTGAGACGCTTTTTGGAATCAAAGTGATTAACTTTTAGCTTTTTTAAATAAGACTGAAATTTATATTACAAAAATTGGAATGAGAGTAAGTAAGAAGTGATGTAATGACTAGGAATAACTTACTCCTTTCTTGTATCTAAATAGTTCAAATCTTAAAGTCGTGATGTGATCTATATAATTCTGTATACTCCTTAAAGTATCCATCCATTTTGTAGAATTATTTACGATGCTAAGTAAATATGACTAAATGATTGGTTTTGTTATACGTTTGCTAAACTTACTATTTAAAAACCTGTCTATTTTTTTTGGAAATCATGAAAAAAACAAAAATAGTCCAAAACTTTATTTATACCTTTCCTTTTCTTATTCCATTCATCAATCAGCTGACTGATTTTCAAGTACTCAAATATTTTAAGCAAATAAACTTTAAATTAAAAAAGAAGTATTGTTGTATTCTAAACTCTTTTTCATTTGTTATATAAATATGTATTATTCATTACATTAATTATTGTCAGCAAGAATAATCCAAATACTTAAAACGATAACAATAATTATATTCAAGTAAATATTGTTCAATTAATAATTGTTAAAATAATTAAGGGTTCTTTCATAATTTTTATTTCAACTTTTAAACAAAATCACTAAAACCAAATTGGATAGTTCTCTTAAATTGCAAGAAGTAGTAGCTGATGAAAAAAAGTTATTTATAGTAACCTAAAATAATTGACTGATAAGGATGAATAACTCAAAAAATATCAAAATTACTATGATCAAATTTATTATCATTAAAATCATTATTCGTAAGTAAAACTAATTATGTATTAATACTGGTAATAAATAAAGCTGTTATTATTATTAACTGTACGCACTAAATGGAGAATAAATTAAGAATGCACGCTAAATATTGCCTATTAGTTAAAGTATAAAAAATATGAGCAGCAATAGATAGTAGAAGTAAATAGTGAAGATTAAGAAGCTGTACTAACTTTTAAAGAATTTTTCAGACAAAAGTAGAAAAAAGGTAGTCGAGAAGTAAAGTTTATTTATACAACTAAATGCTTTGGTCAAATCAACCAAAAATGAAAAAATTTCATCTTTATTTGAAAAAATTGAAAAAGAGTTAAGCTTACAAATTAAGTAAGCAAAAGCAAGATTTGAAATGAAAATTTTCTTTATTTTTCTAAAAAACAAGTAAATAAATAAAATATTACAAGTGAACAAAAGCTGTATCATAGGCTATGCATCTTATTTTACTAATATTTTTGTTAGTAGCTTACTTATCCAATAATATATTAATTTTTCATTCATAATATGCATAAAACTTGTTTTCAGCATGACAATAATAACTATAATTATACTTAAAATACACGGAAATAAATAATCAAAATAATAAAAGTAATAGCAATTACAGTAGTACTTGAACATCATTTGATTATATTACAGATAAGATGGATATCAGTGTTATCAATACCTGAAAACTCTTACTATACAACCTTTCAGGTATTGATAACATGCCTAAAAGGTTCTAGATAAAGCTTCAATTCTGCCTATTTAAAGTAGCTATTTGAGAAAGTATAAAAATGTAAATTATAAAAAAAACCTGAAACAAATCCTTACAATCAAAATAAACATACATGCCTTTTTTACTGTTTTTTAAATTACTGAATTAGCTAATTTTTTCTTCTCAACTTTGAAAATACTTAGTCATCCAATTTTCGCATGATTCATTATTATTATTCATGCAATTATTAGTCTTTTATGTAACACGCTTGTTTAGTTCTAGTAATTTTATTACTGTTTTAACACATTTTCTAGAATACAGAATTAGGCATTATTAGTATTTCTAATAAAGAAAAATATATAAGATCAATCAGTACAAATGATAATATTAAAATGACAAAACAATTGCTTAATTTCATATTTGACGTAAATAAAAAGTCTTTTGTAGCAGACGAAAATTGAAACTGATTAAAAAATACTTTTATTAGTACTATTCTAAAAATAATTATTAGAATTTTGAACTGAATGATGTAAATTATTCTCTTGAAAGTGTCTTATGACGTGGTTGAACGTCAAAATGAAACGCAAATTTTTTGATTGTTTTTTATATTGCATTGAACTGGCGCAAAAAACAAGTAAAAATGTCAGAAACTAAATTTTCTCAGAGAAGAAATCGCAAAAGATTTTTATCATTTTTTAAGATGAAAAAAATCATTTGAAAAAATATCATTTAGAAAAAATTATATTTTTTCTTTCAATTGAATTCTTCACTTTTTTACAGTTCAGAACTTGCATTTAATTATAATATAAGTAAATGTGTAAAAGTTAATAATTTGTTATTTGTGCATAAATTTGAAATAACACATCGATAATTCATTTATTTTATCATTTTCATTCGTAAATAGCAAAGATTAATGCTGTCAGTAGTGAAAATTTTTTACGTTTTTTAGAAATGTATGCAAAATAATTCACAATTATTTGAAAAACTTTGTGAAGTAAAAAAATTATAATGAATCATTACTATTTGAAAAGTTTTACACATTTTGACAAGTTTGCAAGAAATCAAATCTTGTTATTTTCACGTGACAACTATTCAATTTTTTTTTCACTCTGCGGAAAAAACCAAATATATGATGCATACTTTTACGAGAAAACCTAATTCAATAGCGCTTAATTTGAAATGTTTATCATTTCAGGTCAATAAGTACAGTGAATTGCTAATGTTTAGCCAAAAATAAAATATTAACAATAAAATATTCTAACTGC
>UYYF01000548.1:0-12360 GCA_900618365.1 Thelazia callipaeda
GGCGTCACTAGTCAGAAAAGGTTGACAGCAGTCGAGACCGAAAAAAAGCGTAAATATGACATACTTGCTAATAAAGTTGGGTCAGAGATGAAATGCAGGACCAAAACAATTCCGTAGGTGATGACTTGGAATAGGATTGTAACGAACTTTCACAAACGCTATGTGAAGGAAATTAGTATATCATACCACGTCGAGGCATGTTTTTAATTGCTAGACCTCAAAAAGACGAAGCAGCGTAGAGCAACATAGCAGAACTGAGCGCGTGTCGAGTGCAGCGAAAATGCCAAAATACGATTCAGCGCCAGAATCAACAATGCAGAAAGGAAAATTAACCTCTGTTTCATTATAATTGAGACTTTTTATACCGTTGTCCTCAATTTTTTAACCCAATGAAAAAGAAGCAATAAGGTGAACATGAAAAGTTCAGAAGGAATATAATTTATGCACACGTTTACTGACTTACACAGTTTCTAGCGTTATATTCGTCGGTATCAGTGTATTCACCATTGTCATTTCAAGAACTGAGTTTAGATTTTCACTGCCCTCTTTCAATATTTTGAATGGTGCACGATTTTGCTACGGATCTTGAAAATCTTCAAGCAGTATATGTTTTTATTAAATACAAAGTAAATTGTAATAATTTGTGGATTTATTTTTGTAAGTTGCATAAAAGTAAATGAATGGTAAGCATTGCAGAAAGTTCGAAAGCGGAGCAAAGTTAAGATTAAGTGCAATTTTAATTTCGTCTCTGCTTTAAAGTAAAAGCCGAAACAAAAGTGAAATCGAGATCAGATTTGCAGAAATATTAAACAGTGTTCACCTTTCAGGTCTAATCTCAATAGGCGAAAAATGTTCATCATTTAGGTCATTTAGATTTCTTTCCAGCACGCGTGATATGAATGGAGAGCCAACGGATGCATTCCGTACGAAACGCGGTTTAATAATGGTATCGCTTGGTCTAGTGAGAGGGAGCACCTGAAGACAAATCTTGCAAATCAATTACAGTATTTCTGCTTATTTTCAACTTGAAACTTTCAACTAAAAAAGGCGCTGAAAAAGCAGCAAAAGAATTAATCTACAATTAGTTAAAATAATTACAAGATTACTTTTTTCTTCAGTTTGCTGACTAGCTTGGCTGCCTGTGCTGGCATGATTGAGCCTCTGTAAAATTGTCTACAAAGATGTAATTCATCCCAATTGAACAATTTTTATGTTGTTAAAATAATTATGATTTATTTTACTGTTTGAAATGAAAGAAAAAGCTGACTGGATAGAAGAATAACTTACATATTTATGAGATTCGTGATTCGAGATTAGATATATACTGACTTATACTACTTCCACTGAGACAAAACTTGACGAATATATGAGTAAGAGGCAAATTCATTGAAAAAGTGATTCCAATTATATATTCAAATTATAAAAACAAATAGGCTATCTTTGAGGAGTAATATATTTTCCCATTAACTCACAGCATTTTAAAAGCATTTTAAAGACAGCAATTTCAAGTACCTCCGATCTTTTCGCTCCATTTCATCGAATTCCTCGTCTAACTCGTCATCATCACTGATTCCGCTTAGAAGTCGCACTGGCATTGGTATACTCATTGTTTCTGTTTCTCCGCTTAGCAGCCGACGTTCAGCTAACAAACTTCGCTTCTTACTTCCAGCTAAAGTGAGTTTACTTCTCCGTCACCATCAAAACAAAACTCAGCTATTGACTAACATCTTCTTAATACGCAAAGTTACTATTCAGTCTCCAAAAGAAATCAATCATGTGTTGCTTTTTGCTATGGTCATGTTATCAAAAGTAAAGTCATGTGAATGCAAAATCTTTGTGTCAGATATTTGACCTTCAAGTCTAAATTTCAATAACAAACAAATGATTCGTTGCTTAATATCTGTGTGACCGGTATTGAAACCTGCATTTCTGAGTATGCCGAGTAGCTCATATCGAAAAGCACTGATATCCTAAAGTGAATCAACTTATCTGCAGTCAACCAATAATCAAACGATAAACTATGACACTCACGTTTTATCCGGACATGCAATACATCATTATCCCAAACAAAACGTGAATTCATGCAGACTTTGAAGCGCACTCATTACTCAATCCATTTAAAAACTTTTGGATTAAAAGTTCATTTTTTAATTTTGAACGGCTATTTAAATTTGTATATCGTTTTAACTTGGGATCTGTTAGTGCATTTAAAATATAGCATTTGTCATAACTCACTGATTTTGAAAGTATAAAATTTCACAATGGAGTAATTGAAAATTAGAAAACAACGTGTTCCATTTTTTGCACAAACTTAAGACTTCAACTTCATATATTTTTTCAAGTTCCTTACGTGAAAGCCTATACGTTACGCCCGAATAACCAAAAACAATACCTGTTTTATCTCCGTGATGTCATCTTCCGTGACCTCTTTGATTTGCCGCTTGCAACGCTGAATTTGCGCGATGTACCGTTTTACCAAATTTCGCATCACCAACTATAGTAGGTGAAATATTTTTGCACTTTTATTTTATTTGAAAAATTTTTAATTTGTAAATAGATGATAGTACTCAAACTCTAACTTTTTTGCTTCTCTATTATTTTTAAATGGATACTTGTTTTTTGGAAAAGAACAACATACTGTTTTTCATTATCATCAACAATCCATTGTAGGAATCATTTTTAATATTGATGTTACAAATTTCCAATACAAAATAATACTCTTCACTCAAAGTAACTTACTCGGTAGTTATTTTCTCGTTTGTTGACTACTTGTAGAATTTTTTGGTTCTAAAAAGATAATCAGTAATATACCATAAAATTGATAATTCAAGTTAAGATGAAGAACTTCGACTTGAATATCAATGTTCAAGTGCAAATAATAACTCATCAGTGATTCACCGACACAGTGAAATTATTATTAAGGAACTGAATTCTCAATTCCAATCTCTATTGAAAATTCTCATCACGAATATAGTACACTTCCCGCTCTACTTTGTATCACTTACTCTCGCACTACGAAATTTGCATCCTATTGTTTGATCTGATTGGAAAACAGCTTCAAAACACCATCGAATACAATAGTAAACACTTTTCGGACTTGGGATCATGTTAAACGGCGGTGGGAGTGTAGCCGTATCATCAAAGTATTGGATCCAAAGTTTACTTCGAGCGAATTTCCACTCGACATCAGCTTGATTCTAAATGTGTTATTACACATGTAAACGATAATTTCCTCTAAATTTTTATATAGCGTGGAAAAATGAATAGATTATCCCCTTTTACCACTTTGGTTTTTTTATTGCGGTTACCAATTGTTTCAGGAACTTTTGTTTACTTGCTGTCATGTTATATATCAAATATCGTTCCTTTAAAATGCAATACTCAGTAAAAATTATAGTTTAGAAAAAACATTCTTATTTTTATTCTAAGCAAATAAACAAAAATTTCTGAATTAACAATAGAACATAAACATATTATTAACTGAAATGAATGTATACAGTTTTGTCACGTATAATGAATTATATTTGCAGTTATAACTGAAATATCAAGGCCTTGGATAGTAATTGTTTAAATGATGCTCTTACAACTAATGTTTACGCACTGTCTTCTAACTAAGATGATAATTGATTGATGAAGTAGAATCTGATATGTCTTAATGTAGTAAGGCTTGACCTATCAAGATATCATGTTATCATCTGCAATGTCTTTTGCGTAATTCATACCCATGAGGAGAAATTTTGAGAATACCATTAGCTTGGTCCCGAATATGTTCGAAGTAAACTTTAGATTCAAATTTATCTGATATCTGTTTTTGCAAAATTTTTATCGAAATTAAAAAAACTTTTAAAAGTCTTGTAAATTTTCTTTACTCATATTTTAATCCTTTTTTTACTACTAACAAATCAAAAAAAAATATTTTTAAGATTTAAATAATTTGGTAGTCTTACATAAATATTTTGATAAGAGTTGCTCATCATGGCTATAAGCATGTTCAGAAGTACGATTACCGAACAACAACAGTAACTCCCAAAGATCGTTCTTCCCATCCATTTAGTAGGTTCATGAGATTCTACCACATCAAGTTCTTCCAAACTTATTATTCCGAATGAAGACCAAAACAATGTTTCCATTGATTTGTATAAACTGAATGCGAATGTTTAAGTGCTTGCATTATTAATTTCTATTTATCCCAAGCAAATCTTGCTAATTAAAGTTAAAAAACTATTACTTAACTACTGCAAACCTTTTGCAATATTTGACATAAAATATAGAAAAGAATTTTAATTTATATAACGTAGCAGATACATTTTCAACTCATAAAAAAGTACACTATTATCGATAATGACTACTAATCTGATTAAAAAAATAGCAAGAGCAATTAGTTAACCTTTCACACGAGCGGTACTTTGGGTTACAAGATTCTTGCATTCTCATCAGCTCCTTCATCGGTATGATATTGTTGTGGATAGAATTGCTCTTGAGCATTCGATACCTCTCACATTCCTATGAAAAGTAATATTTAGTTTTTGCTCAAAAACAAAGTCTATTTTTCGAGAGTTTCAATTTACAGATTAAAAATTGCAGTGCATGAATAATAAAGTAGCACCTGTTGACGCATAGCTGAGTAGTACCACATGAGCTGACTGAGGCCACATGCGAACGAAAATAACACAAGGAAGTAAATGAGTAAAAACTTCACGATATCCAAAACCATTCGACCTGAGATTGATCACATTGAAAAAGTGTTAGGAGCAAATGATCTTCGATACTTTGCCCTATTACAAAGTCAGTTAATTAGCGGTACCTAGAGATATTTTGAGTGGGCCGAGATGTGCATTAACTGTGAATATATGAATGATTTTAAGAGATGAAAAGATGTTAGCAGTTGCAAAGGCACATTCTGAAATAAGCGTCGGCTCCCATGGATCCCAATCACGTCGTAAGATTTTACGCCCCAAGTGACGCATTCCAAAATCATGCATTTCACCTTCAACCTGAAGTATCAAAGATAAACTCCTAAAGAAATGTTTATAAACGAGTTAAAATCCCACCTGTACCTATTAGTTAAGTGATAATAAACCTGCAAATATGCAACAATCCGTAGAGCGACAGTGCATAGGTACAAAGCGTTAGTCATAAAATCGAGTAAATTCCATAAATCTGAACAGTACTCGCAAAGACCTCCATCCCATAATTGTTTTATTTCCACCCAAATCAAACCTTTAAAATTCTTGAGGAAATTAAAAAATTTGTCTAACTGATCTCCTGTTATCCCATTTTTTTTAAAATTTCATTCTTCATTAGTCAATGATTACAACCTTACCGAAGATCCATGCTAAGATAATTAATTCTACAGGTGTTGGTGGCGGACCACGAACTTCTTTTTGATTTGGGTCAACCTCCCTTTCTGATGTCGAGGATTCTATGCCGAGAATCGGATCGTAGCTGATCCGCTGGCTTGCCAGAATGAGCAAAACTAGAAGATAATTCTTTTAGAAAAGAATAGTGCAAAAAATTTTAGTTTCATTTCCGTTAATCTTATTTCTTTGCTTTCAAATTTGAATAAAGGGCAAAATTTACAAAGGAAAAAGCAGTACGAAGCTGAATGACATAAAAATTTGATAAAAGGTTGACGAGCAAATTCTGCAACCGATGATTTTGGTGCAATCAGATAGATAACTGCAAGAACAGGTGAAGCCAACGATACTCCCAGAATGATAAGTACCTAAATTTTTCGCAAAAATCTATTCTCAGTTTAGCAATTTCATCCAAGTATTCATACATTCAAACTCTCTTGTCAACTGATTACAATTGATCATTACGATGCCATGATTCACAGTTTGTCCAAACTTCGATAAAAACTTTTTTCAAAGTTGAAAAGCTTTGGGAAAACCATGATTAAGCTCTCTTCAAAAAGTAGCCAAAAAGAATAGCGAAGAAATGAATATTGACTTTAATATGTCTTGCCTTTCTTGAAAGTCAACAAATAATCGGAATTACTACAAATAAAACTAATTTTAACCTTCAAGATAATATGTCGATCTCGGAAGCCAGGCAAACCTTTATAGAAAATTGCGGACAATAATTGCTGACAATTTGGATGTGCGACAAACTGAAACAATCTCATTAATTAATTTACACTTACAATCGACTGATTAAAGAACAAATATATCAATAATTGAAACTGATAAAGAATAAATTGGATCACATGTACAGACAAATTTTCAAGATAAAGTTTCCACTTTATTAACATTTTCAAGATAAAGTTTCCACTTTATTACAATAAAATATATGTTTCCATCAATTATTGTACTACTAGAACACAAAAATATTATTTTTATTGAGTCTTGGCAAGTCACTATTAGAACATTTACGGCATTGCAATATAGAAATTAGTTATGTAGGTGGTGTTGTTGGATTTAATTATTCAAAAAGCAAAAGGGACTTTGTGAGCATTAATTAATTGAGATTGTTTAGTTATTAATTAATACTAACTCTTTTTTGACGCAGTTTCACGGCTAATTTCAGTCTAGCCAACTGAGGACATAAATTAGTACTTTTGCGTTCTGTCACTTCTTCCCATGCATTAGTAGTGTGATTCAAAACGACTTCCAGTTCCTTCGATCCTCGCACTTGTTCTAGCATATTAACACTGAATGACTGGCATTTCTGACTCAGTTCCTGAATTTGTAGGAAATTCTAGCGTTCTGAGAAGTGCTCTTTGCTCTTTAACATTCAAAAAAGATACCAATCTCAAGCTTGATGCATCAACATTTAAAAAGTTATTGTTTAGAAACTTGAAAATTTATAGTCTTTGTGCTGAAGTACTTGAGTGCCGTTAAATTTAACAGACTTATATTTATAAACTATCAAAAAATAACCAAATTCAAAATTATTGCTAACTGAAAAATGCTAGAAGTTCAAATTCCAGCTCATTTCCACTTTTTTCAAAGCTTTGATTACATCAGCAGCTAATCTGACCTGATATTCGTTTCGGAATTCATTTTCAATATTGGACAAACGCCTCAGCTCATAGCTCAGTTCAAAAGTATATAGTATTGGATCTTTCGAAGACAAGCAAATCAGAGATGGACTAATTAGAGCCCGATAAGTGTTAATACGTGATTGAGATAAACGCAGTGAATCTTCTGCTTTTGCCTACAAATTGTCCCTCAAAATTACTGTAATTTCTGAATTAAAAAAAACGACTACTGAAAAAGCTTTTTAAATAGGCTTTTTAAAAGAATCACTTCTTAGAATTCATGCAATACTTTGCAGTAAAATTTAAAAATTATTCTGGACACTGCATCTACCAAAGAATGTGCCTGAGCATTACTGCCAATTTTTCTATTACAGAGGCACAAATCTGCCATATTTATTATGAATGCAGAAATCTTTACCTGCATACACTCTTTGCATGAGCACCGCACGTCATGGGGATGAAGTATGGTAGCTTTCTTGTCTAGTAATAGCTTGATGCATTCATAATTATCTTTGTGAGCTGCCAAAATGATAGGTGTAATATCAGGCGTGAACGCCGAGTGAGCACTGATTTCAACTCCTTGATTCTGAAGCAATTTTGGACTGTGTGATATTTGAACGATAATCTTAATTTGACTGCTCAACGGTTTAAAACGTAACTGCAATTTTTTTATAAATTTTTACGTATTGTGTATTCGAAATGTTATGTGAATGGAAGTAAAGCGTTGTTTGTTTTTAAAGTTAGTGATTGGAATATACAATGTTGTAGTAGCGAGCAATGATAGTTTCATTACTATTGCTGTTTCAAAAAGCTCATTTTTAGTAACAGCAATAATAGTACTAATTGCAAAAGCGATGATAGTAATGATAATAAGACTGATAGTAATGTTATTAGTGTTACTGAGAATTATTAATGCTATCATTATTAGTGTTACCACTTATAATGTTGATATCATTTCTAGCATTAATAATGATTATTAAAAGGAAAACTTCAGGATTAAATTTGCCAATTTTTTCTAAATGGTAGAGGAGTATTTCGACGGCCTCAACATTTTCTTCCATAATAGCATATAGTACTGCATCGCCTGCATCAACATTATGATCAAGCAACAACTCGATTAGTTCAATATTTTCATTTTCGATCGCTATGTGAAGAGCCGATCTATAAAAAAATTAACATTTTAATGAAAATTAAATGTTTTGTCTGTTTAGTCATATTAATCAATCACATTATTCAAATAATAATAATTACTCACAGAAATAAACACAAAGTAATATTGGGAGTAAATTATAACAGCCATATATAGTTGCAATAAAAATTGCTACAAATTTGGTATGATGAGGAAATAACATTAAAAAACAAAGGAATTTCTTTCAGTGGTATTAACATCTAAAAAAATAACATAGGGGAGCACATTTTTCAAAGTTGAAAAAAATGGAGTTTGACCTTCCAAGTGGATCTAGGCAATTAATGTTGAATGCTCCAATTGACTTGTGAATATGCAATAGCTTTCGCACACTTCCCGAATCGCCACGTTCCACTGATAACAAATACTGTTTTTCATATAAGCCTGTGTCGTGTGCTACAAGCATTTTTACGATCATTTAAAGAATCTCTTCTGAAGTATTCAGAGACATTGTTCTGTCACAGTGCAAAATTAGTGAATAAATAAATCACTTGAGTTTAAAAAAAATGTAAGCTCTATAAATTGTCCTAACTTAAGTTATATTTTATATTTAGTTTAAAAGATCATCAGTATTCTTTGTCGTATTACCATCTTTTAATATATCTACGCTTCGGTTATTTCTGAATAGCTGATGTTATTCTAAATGTTAGTTTACAAATATATCATCTCCTATTATATTATAACTACCAATTATTTATCATTATAATGAGATATTTATTACCAAAAAATGTATGACAACTAAAATATCAACAGCTTTTTTTCTATTAAAATGAAGCAACATACATATTTGCTGTTGTATATTTTTTTGTACATATTTTGTGCTGCTGCATAAAGTGTGAGGTGTCATAGGACAATTTGTCAGACAAATGTAATTGTCTGACAAATTTTGAATAGTAGTTTAAGGCCCCATACATAAGATTTGACCTAATTATGCAGTTTGTTTTAGTTTTAATTGCAGTAAATAAGCGTAATTCCATAAATTAACAAATCGAATGTTACTATTACTAGCTTGTGATAAAAATCAAATTTGAGCTTCGCATGAGGCAAAAAGCGTCATTTCTATTTTTTTCTTGCAATTATAATAATTTCTGGTGGCAGAAAAATCGAAACTCACATCGCTTATTCATTGCTTACGAGCAAAACTGTGGAGTTGTGTCAACTTGCATGAACTTAAAAGAGATATTGAAATTGATGTTAGAGAAGATTTGCGATGAGCGGCGAGCGCAAGAAGGGACGATGGAATGATCAGAATAGATAGATAAGAGCGCAGTTGAAAGCTGCTGAGAGGGAGAGCTAAGCAGGCGGATAAGATTATAGATGGGCGTGAGGGGATCGAACAAGCATTCTGCTGCAAACTGAAGTTTACGAGGAAAGCGCTAGAATATCTTTTGTTTGCTTTTCATCTAAAAGACAAAAATAGATGCTTCTTTCATGGCTGAACAGTTGCCAAGTATGTGACGGCCAGCTTCAAATTCTTTTTTTGCTTTCTTTCCTCCCTCTCAATGTTATGCCATAATTGCAAAAAGTCAGCAACTGATTGCAGAGATGCTAGAAGCTATTCAATGAACCTTCTATTTCAATGATGAGTGAGTCGAAAAGTTGATCACATCTACTTCCGACCTACACCCTTCAATAGCACTTATTCGATGGCAAATCACTCGAAAACTAGAAATTTGTAAACATTTAGTGGTTACTGTTTCCGGCTGCACTTCCTGTTAAACGAAAAAGTAAGCGATGAAAAAAGCAATCTCTTCCAACTAAAAATTGGTATAAGAAGATTTGTTTCAATATTTTGTGAAATATACGCAAAAGCTTTCAAAATATTCGGTAAGGTAAAATTCACAATAAAAATCATAAATTATGCAAATGCAAAGACAGATAGCAAAAACAATATATTGTGCAAAGTTTTCTCGAATGCTGATCAAATTGTGAATAATACTGAAATATTTCCTGCAGTTTGCTGTGAAAAATCACTACTTTCAAGGCATTAAAATCTTTCACCAAACCTTGCACGCAATCATTTTTTCAAAATAATTTCTGGCTGTTGCGGATTTAATAATGGGACTTGTTGCAAATGTATTTTTGTTTCTGATTTGTGCAAGTGTTTCACAAATTTAAGTGATTTAAGTTTGAACTAGATTAGTTTCATTTTCAAATACTTGATCAGCTGCCAATTTACCAGAATACAAATTACAGTATTTAATCTTAAATCATCCTCAACTCTTCTGCACTTCTAAACTATTCTGCTGCTACATTGTTTATTAGTAATAGCGATCCGTTGCCAAATGAAAATATCCGTTGAAATTGGTTATTTCGAATTGCCGAAACAAGTCTGCTTTTGTGAAGATACTTAGTCTACCGGAAAATGGATAATTTTTAAGCAAATAATTTTTTGGCAGCATTTCTTCCTTAAAGAACAAATCTTTTTAATAGATATTAGTCTTAAAAAATATGAAAATGTATTCAAAAATAAATTGGAAGCAATAGACTTTCTTAATTTATAGAAGCATTCAGATTATGCTGATAATTATTTATAAAAATGTTTTACTCATTTATAATTCAATCCAAGATTCGAATCACTTGTCATATTAATTCAATTATTTTCATTAGATTAGAATGAGCAAAAGTGACAGTAAAACTGGCTTTTGCACTAGCATATAGAATGCTTCCTACTTTTCAAGTATTCCGATCAAGCTAAATAGTGATTTTAATTTCTTTTCCGAGTTAAAATTTTTGCATTTTCTGTAATTAAGAACTAAAATTTCAATAATGGAAAATTTTTCTGCAGAATTTTTCACGACTAGTTTTAAATAAACTATGAAACTTTCCAGGTAAATTTTGTATTTATATTTCAAAACTTGAATATGACTTTATGAAAATTGAGTTTGAGTGTAAAAAGTAAAATAAACAGAAAACACTCACCAAGTGCTTATCTACGAGCTGTAAAAAACTCCTCGTAAATTACAACAGTTTGTTTAAAATGCAAACAAAATACAATTAACCTTCAAAGTTTTTACAAATCATCTCTCTCTTTCCATTTTGTGAAAGATTTTAACGGCTTTGATCATAAAAAGTCGTGAAATTTTCAGACTTTCGAATTGATACAAAAATAACATTAAAACGTTTTTCTTTTTAATACATTCTTTCCAACTCACAGATATTATGTAATTAACAAAATTGTATCAATGTATTGCATGGAAATAAACGAAATGAATCATAAAGATGCAACTAATTAAGCACACTTCTCAGTTGAGATGAGTGAATAAAAGTATTGTTACAGAGAAGAGAGAAAGGAGGGTACTGTGATCAGATTTATTCGATCTCAGGGGAGCAGACAATGTCAAATGACTTGCGAGACAACTCCACAATCATCTGTGAATGAATGTACCATCCAGAAGTAGCAGGACAAGATTAGAAAGCTGAATGTCAGAACAGAGCTATGCTGGCACTTAATCCATGAGACTTATTGGCATCTCGTTTTGCCTTTGTTAGTTCGCAATTCTCACCCGTCTACATCCATCCATCCATCGTATTGAAGGCTACTAAAAATCCTCCATTTTTCTCTTTACGGTGTTAATGCTGCCTGCATTCTAACATGACGCATGCACATTTTAAAGCTTTTTCAGCATACTGTAAATGTCCTCAACATCACTGATCATTTTGTTCAACAAAAAAGTTGCATTAGTCTCACTCATTCAAGCGTAACTAATTTACAAATCCATCCAAATTACTTTACATGCGAGTGCAAGCAGCAAGTAAGTCAGACCGATGTAATTGTAAATTGATCAGTCATGTCAGCAATGTATGTATAGTAGTTACATTTAACTTCAACTATACCAAACTTAAAAAATGCAGTAATGGACTTAATGCCTGCAGTAATAGAAGAACCGTTAAAAAATGTTCAGAAATCAAAATACAATAATGAATAGGCAAAATGCTTGCTGCACTAGCTATACTGCTATTTATTTCTGAAATTTCCTCTAATAATAATAAATAATAATAATTAATCTCCACATAATAATAATAATAATAATAATAATAATAATAATAATAATAATAATACTAATACATATGTAAATAATAACAATAAATTCTCGGCCTTGCCCAGGTGCTGAGAGGTTCGCTCCGAGGGTGGCTCTGAATGTGCAGAATATTTTCAGGTTGTGTTTTGAAGTAACCAAATACTCTATAA
>UYYF01000549.1:0-12335 GCA_900618365.1 Thelazia callipaeda
ATAAAAACCCTTACTAAATGGCCATAAACTTTATAACTTGATCTCTAATTACTTTTATCTTTTTTTCCAAAAAGTCTTTACTTTAATTAATTTTGAAAATTTCATCAGAAACCATTGAATTTGGTACATAATATGTATAATAATCGTAGTCAGGGCAGAATCTCAATATCTTCCAGGGATTTGTTTACTCTTACTCTACAGATAACGTGGGAGGATTTCCGTGTTACATAGACCATGCAATTAATCGTTATTTATCTTTACCAGATGTTCGTGAAGCTCTTCATGTGCCAAATTACGTTCAGTCTTGGTCTCTATGCAGGTCAGTTTTTGTACGATAGTCAATTTTTTTGCAATGAAAATTTTAAAATAATATAAAAAACAGTTTGAGATAGTCTCAGCTGATTAAAAAATGATACAAGGATCTATAATTTTGAATTCCCGTGATTTACTGTCGCAAATTGATATTTTGTTGCGTTCCTAAAGTCACGTTTGGTTCACGCTCTTCTTAAGTCATATTTTTTAATTAATAGTAAACATAAATGCTTAATTTCTCTTGAAAGATCACAGTCTTGTACTGCATTTCTAGTTTTGACGTCGGCGAACACTATATATGGGAACATAGTGACATGTCTATGGTTTTCCAAGAAATTTTTGAACTGACGAGAAATAGCGGACATAAATTCCGTATTCTCATTTACAATGGTGATACAGATTTGGCATGTCCAATTTTAGAAGCCCAATGGTTCGTGAACCAGTTTGCGAAAAACAATAGCATGGTAAAATGGCTTGATTATAAATTACTAGTATGCACCTCCAATTTATGGAGAAATAATCTTTTATATGACTTTACAGGAAAAAATAGTACGTAAGCCATGGTATTATCAAATGAATTCCAGTTATAGCCCACAAATCGGTGGTTATTTAAAAGAGTTTAAGACTTCCAATGATTTATTGACCATCACCGTTTCCACTGTAAAGGTTTGTTTATAGAAACCTGCAAAAATTTCTTCAAGAAATGAAGTGCTTTGATTACAAAAATAAATTTGGTGACAATGTTCTGTTTATTTTTAAAAAGAATAATTATTATAATTTAATATGAAGGTGATTTGATTTATCACGATTGTATTCAGGGTGCTGGGCATATGGTGCCTACTGACCGCGCTGGACCCATGGCGCAACTTATGAGTAACTTCTTAGACGGATCATCAGACTGGGACAAGCCATTTCCTTATCCTGTGGATCGTAAGCCACTAATCACACCTTACACGGTTAATTTTTTTTTTCATTTTTTGAGTTGTGAATTCAAATTACGAATGACGATAGTGATTTGTATATATTTATAACAAACTTCATGTAAAGGTGACGAAAAAAGATATTCGGATAAGTTTGGTTGATGGAAATTGAAATCTAAACTAAAACAAGTGAACGTGAAAATTCATAGGCATACATGAATCGTCAAACTAAAAACTAAACTTCTAAAAATACATTTTCTTAGACATAAATTTGTTGTGACGGGTTTGACCCCTCTATTACAACTCTGATTAAAATATTCGTAAGCCTTTAAATATATAAGTTTCGACAAAACTGGTTATAATAAATTTTTGTTGTATAATTCGCATTTTGGGACTTCAACTTCTGAAATCAGGTGTAAGATAACAAGACTTTTGGTAAATTGTTATTTGTCATCTGTTCTTCAGGAAGTCACGGAAACCACTACCCAGTCAACAGTAACTACTCAGACGAAGACAACAGGAAGTACTACAACAAGTAAGCTTCTTTGCATCAGATAAGCTAATGAAATGCTTTTTTCAATTCTAATTCGTGAGTTCTCAAAAGACAAAATAATGTTGCATCTGAACAAGACTGCTAAATTTCTTGTTTTGTTTATTTATTGTTTTATATTTAACATTTTAAGAATTTCACGAAGAAAATATGCAAGAAAATAAATTTAGACACATGTGTCTTTCGAATTTTGCTTCTGTCAGGATTTTATGTATGTATTCGCAATTTGCGAGAAATTGAGACGGATCAAAAATTATGACTTTCAACTGCAAGCGGTTTTGATTGTTGATAGAAAATTGAAAAATATACTAACAATTAGCATCAGTTTTAACAAAATTATTTCAGGTACTACAACTGAACAACCGAAGGGGTGTCGTAGAGTTACATATTACTCAATACTACTTGTTCTCATACTACTACCCATGCTTTCTTGAAGTTTTGCTCATTTCAAGTAGTTACTTAAGTTATTACTTGTAATTTTACAAGTTAATGAATATACATGTTATCTAGGTTATTACTTATAATTTTACAGGTTAATAAATATGCATGCCATTTGTCTTGTATACTTTCACTGAGTAATCTTTAGGTGTCGATTGCAGCAATGTTTATAAGCTTTTCAGTGATTTCATAGCATAAGTTAATCTAATATTCATTTATTTCATACCGAAACAGAGAGAAAACTTCTCTCTAAAAATTCCTTCGAGGTACAAAAAAAGTTCAAGATTCTTCATACAATTAACGGAAAAATCTGGCCTGAATAAAATAACTGTAAGTGTATTCCTGTAAGATGTTGACTGAATTTCCAGATTAACATTTTTTCCTTTCCAGATATTCTTTTTGAGTGCAGTGTTCATCAATTTATTTTTCTAGATTTTAATCTAGTCTGAATTAACCTGCGTAGAGACTGAAAAAAACTCTATGAAATGTAATATTTTTTGTATCTTTTAAGTAACGAACTTCATATAACTGAAATACTTGGCTTGCAATCATTATTCTCTAACACTACCATGACTTACCTTTCTGAGCAATATACAAACGATATGCACTTCATCTTCGGTAGAAAACCCAAAAGATCTCCTATTACAGTTCAAAGTCAAATCTTTCAGCTAAAAGAACATGACTTAGCTATCATTCAAAATCGTTCCTAGACCTATCTGGATATGATTTTTGCCATACATGAGTGACAACTGAGATGTATATGGAGATGTAAGCACATGAATTGTTGGTGACCATGAACTCCATAGTTTTGTGCTATTTGTTTGTAAAACACATGCACACAAATTGAAGTCAATTTTTTATGTAAATCACAAGTTCAATTAGTTCATAAAAGTAAAACTTAACAATTTGAACCAACTTCGATAATTTTTGGTATCATAAATTGACGTTAAAAGAGGCATTTTCCAACGCACAAGTACGAGTGATAAAACAAGGTAAAACGCCTGCTGCAGAAAGTATGCAAGTGATTTCGAATACAAGGAATTAACATCAAATGAACGGAATACTAAATCCGTTATATACTCCCAGATAAAGAGGATGTAGTTGATCACATCTAATGAATGCATCAATAAAATCCTTCATCTCTCCAAAGAGAGATTCCTGGTGATGGAGACGACAAGCAACGTAAGCTTTTACCTGCAACAAATCAAATTTCTCAAATCAGAGAATGGAGATAACTTTGTACATGTGACAGCTGATGAAAAAAAATTTAGTAAAATGAGAAAAAAGAGACGAGAAGGTTTTTCAATTTGATTGTGATATTTGTAAATATTATAGTAATTAGGTTCAAGTAAAGCTAATTGAATTTTCAGAGCTCTAATTTAGAAAGCTTACCATCTAAAAATGGGATATTGGATATGACACGATCTTCTGGTGCATGTTCTCCAGAAAATGCACTTACGTTAAAGGGATACCACCAATTAGGACGACGAGCAACTGACCAAGGTATTAAACGTATACCTCTAAATGGGAATACGCTACGCGTTCCTAAAATTTTTTTGTTAGTAAAGTAAATGAATAATTTTTAAAAAATTTTATGAAAGTAGCCCAGGAACCAGTGAATTGCTTCATGTCAAAGGAATAACTTTGGGATAAATCATAACGTTGTGAATAAAGTCCTAATCTCGCCGAAGATGAATGTTTGATGAAGTACATGACTTGCAACAACACAAAATTCGCCCCGAAAGGTAGTCTAAAAAATGAAAAAAAATGACATACCTTCATACGTATCCCATTCAACACTGAATACAGTAATGTAAGCACAATTCCTGCCTTTTATGCCAGGTCCTTTTGCTTCGACAACTGAGGTTAGCAAAAAATTTGCAACATAATTTTCATAGCTCAGCAAATCCACCTACAGCAATTAAATCTTTAAGTGAAAAAGATACTAGCATTAATAACATCATGCTAAGACAATTTTGAAACAAATTTTTAGATTTCATTTCAGTACATATTACACGATTACCCAAACTTTCGGTGATCGTATAATATTAAGCCCAGTACTTTAAATTACATCCACAACAACTTTATTTCAATTTTTACAGAAAGTCTGAACAATATTTTAAAAATTTTAAGGATTAAAACAAAGGCTGATTTCAATACTTGGTTTGAAGAAAAATATCATAAAGGCATTTCAGTACAAGTTATGTTTTTCTAACTTATGCGATCAAAACCTGCTTTCCCAAATAAGAAGCAGAAACACTAATACACGAAAAAGTGATTTAAAATTCTTCGTTACAAAGGCAGTAAGTTAGTAAAACATGACCGCATTATTTAAGCATTTCTTTTAATTATCAAAATAAAGTTATAAATACTTCGTAATCAATAAGCCCTTCATAATTGTATGCACCATAAAAACGTTGAAAAAATATAGGTAAAATTTCATAAAGCAGACGTTCTATGTCAATGACAGTTTCAGTGATGAATAGTGGCTCTCTTAAACCATCGGCGGAAGGATTTGTCTCTAAATTTCATAGAGCATTAAAATTTAGTTCATTATTACAAATGAATAAAATGAAAGAATGCTCAAAAAATAACTTACTTGATCAGTAAAATAACGTTTTAAAAGCTCTTTACTGATAGCGGAACTTTTTGCATTAAAATATTAATATTTTCCAGTGCTAATTAAAAAATTAATGTAACTATAATACGAGTCCTAACCTGTGGCAAAGACTTTTTTAATATTATAGTTTCGAGGAACATTTCCATAACAAGTGATTGCATCTTCGATCTCGATTTCATATGAATTACACCCCTGGCTAATAATAGGTAAGCCATCATCCACTACTTTTGAATCAACAACCTTCAGTACCTGCAATCTCTGTATCACTTGAAGATGACGTTCAGTGTGCTCTGAAGAATTTGTAAAATAATTCCCATAAAGATTGCACAAAGCACAAATTAACGAAGTGCATGCAGTACATACATTAAATGCGATGAAAAACAATGCTCATTTATGGATACGAAGGACTATGTAATATGATAAGAAAATTTCGACAAAGAAAAATCACAACTTATTTACAAACCATGCGCATCATATCATCAATTTTTACAGGAGGGCAATCTTTGGTGAACATATAGGAAACTAACGAGGTACCGGCATTAATAATTCCACCCTGATCTGTAGAACGAAGAACCGTCCTATAAAAAAAATTAAGACCTGCAAAACGAAATAAATTGATAAAGTTCTTCAATACCTTCAAATAATACCTTCAAATAACTGAAGCAAGTAAATGAGTAAATGCATTTAATAAGTATACTTAAAAATAAAGAAGTGTCGAATATTAATTATAGAATGCATGTGAACGAAGTGAGAAAAAGCACCCTGAAAGTTTACATTCGTTATCCCATCGATAAGACATCACAAGATACGTAGTAAAAGAAACAGTGATGTTAAAACGAAACAGTATGAATTTAACTTTGGCAATAACGGAATAGGGTTCTACGTTTTCCCTTATAGCACGAATGTTTGCAGGTTCGTTATTCTGCTTCCTGAAATTTCTGAATATCATAACACTGATCCCAAACGCTCATTGCTTTATATCTATTTCAAAAAAACAAAAACAAAAAAAACAATGGAATAAGCATCAAACTATAGACCTCGATCAGAAATTGAAATGAAATGAAAAAGTGTTAAAAAAATGTATTCCACGAGCTTTTAGTAGTACTGTGCTCAGTAATTTAACATTTATGATTTCAAAATATTCAGTATCTTTTTGGTATGGAAAAAATCGAAATTATTGCAGAGAAAAAGACTAACGCGAAACCGATGATCGATATATGTGAAGAATTCCGAGGAAATGTTGCAAAAATTTTTGCAGTGGAAGGCCAATATGGGAATTTTGTAATAAATGCCTGTAAAAATTTGAATTAAAGTATAAAATTTTGCTTTCCAATGACGAAATGGCGGTAATCAGTTTAAGCCAGATAACGAAGAAAATTACGGGTCTAATGATAGTTGTTGACAGCTCAAACACAATAACATGGAGTTCTGTCGAGTCATCGTCTCCTTCTGAAATGAAAACAAAATTGAAAACTACTTTAACATCATGGATTCAGAATCATTTATTTCTGATGACTAGTAATCACTCTGAATATAAAACAAGGTCACTAACAACATAAGAATTAACCTAATCGGTACGACTGAGGTAACAAGTAGAGCAAAGCAACCACATAACGAGAATCATTTGAAAACCCTAGAAATATGCACCTGAAATTAACTAACTTTAATCTGAAGTCACAACATGTTTAAAGAACTAAAGAAAAAAAAACTAAAATTACGAAGAGCGATAAATTGTGCTAGTAAATTTGATAATACAAATTCTTCCTGAACTTTCAAACTGCAGTTTCAAAATATTATAATTATCTTCAGTATAAATCAATACCATGAAATATGATCTAGGATGCGTTTAGGTTCAAATAAATAAACGTGTATATATTTTTTGACTTTCAAGAATCTACTATACTATCACCGAACTAGTAAAATTGTAATCCAAAAAAGTTTCTCTTTAAGAGCCAAATTATAATAAATAAAGCATGCATTCTATAATTTATCTACTGAAGATTAAACAAGTTTGTAACAAAAGCTGGTAAATAACGAACTAGAATTGAAAAACTTCTTACTCTCGAATTATGTTCAGAAAACGCCTTAATCCAGAAATCTGCACTAAGTAAGGACATTCAAGATGCTCAAGATGTATGCGACATGTCAGTCGGCGTAGAAGTTTCGATGTTCCATAAATCTCCAATACGTAAAAAATATGTGCTTGAAAATTTTCAAAACTTTCAAAACATACTAAAAGACTGAAAAGATCTTATTTTCTACTTCATACTCTACCAGTAATTATTTGACAGAAATGTTGACTTCATCACTAAAACAACTGAACTGGTACATCAAATTGCTTTATCGTTTATTAATAACTGAAAACGAGATATGCTAATCTTACATTAAGGCTCTTACTATTATAAGCAATCATAAAAAATCAAAAACTGAAACTAGGCCTTGCAGCATTAAACACAGATCCTTAAAGTAAGAACCACGAATAAAAAACCGAAAACCAGAGTTTCATGATCGATACCAAATATAGTAGATTACAAGTGAATAACATCCAATTTACAAGTGGTCTTACCTCACGCTGAGCGATAATTCTAGCTAGTGGAAGATGTCTAAACCCTGTTGTTGAAGATCTTACACTTTGTCTCGAGAGTGAACCATCTCCTTCTGCATCTCCTGGAAATCATGAATCTGTTAATTTTGAAGACTGTGAAGAAGCTTTATAAAACAGCACTGTATTAGGCCGTTATGTTAGGAATTATTGTTACTATCATGATTAGAGCCATAAGCACCTTCCTCAGAGGACATCTTTCAAACGTTTTGTTTCACGAATTGTTTCTCCTCGTCCTTCTGGTTGCGCTAAAATAGATATCACTTTGCAATCTGATCAATTCTTAATTATTGGCATTCAATCAACAGTACAAAACTTTATCTCATTATACATACTATTGCACTATTTGCTTTTGCTACAATGTTTTTTTCTGTTTTAATCTCTAACTCACTATCTTTTGCTACAGTGCTTTCTTCTTACTCAACCTCGACTACTCTGATATTACATGAATTCTCACATATTTTCCCAGTCTTTTCTGTTACCACTGAAATTATATTCTTTCATTCAGGTGACTGAATGATTTCTAATATTCTGCAATTATAAATAATAACGAAAAACATCTTCATAATTAGCTTCGCTAACATTTATTTCTTTCACAAAAATGCGGATTAACGTATTATTAAATCAAGAATTTAAATAATTCATAATAAAGGAAGAAAAATAAACTTCTGGTTATCTAGTAGCATATGCACGTAACTAACCACTTACGTAATAATATACGTATAAGCTAGACACTGTATATTCCTATTTTCTATGAAATCTACGTCACTTAAAAACAAAATAAGATATAGGTATGAATTAGCGGACAAGAAAATTTTAAATGAGACCATTTATAACAGCACTAAAGTGATAAATAACAAAGTAGCCTCGAAAGGAGACGGTCGGATTAATGCATGCAGTGGTGTCCGAGTGGTTAAGGAGTTTGACTAGAAATCAAATGGGCTCTGCCCGCGTAGGTTCGAATCCTGCCCGCTGCGACTAGCCTTTTTTAAGTGTATTCTTTGAATTAAGATCTTACGTATCGTCGTAATACGTAACAGTGATATAGTAGTGATATAGCACAGTTTAGAGTGCCAAAGAGAGAAATGTTTAACAATTAATACAAATTGAAAACCAATTCCTTCCTTTGGGTTATGGTGCAACCTCGGTTTTTTCATTAATTTTACGCAAATTTTTCAAAAACTTGCCAGCTCTTGTGAACAATAAATATTTATTACAATATGTCGAATCTCAGCAAATTCAGACTGAACGAAATTTCAATTATTCAATAGAATTAATGAATATGTGCGGGAAGTTTATTTCTGGCATTGTTGTCCTCTTCTATCCTATTAAAGTACACGTGAAGACGTTTAAATTGTGCAATGTTTTCCATGTTGACGTAAAAGTGCTTTCTGATAATGGATAAACACTGTATGTAATTATATTTGTTAGAAGTAGTATTACATTTGAATAAGGATTCGTGTAGAAAGTGGTATGAAAAGAAGAACATCGAACTGTCATCCTGGCCAATTCATCATCATCAGTTTTCATTCAAAATAAGATAATTTGCTTTATTCAAATGGTAAAATTTTTAGATATTTCAAGATAATAATTATTAAACTTGTGATATATAGAGAAATTAAATAAACATAGTCAGATCCGCTATGCAATAAATTTTGCTGACATCGTGATCTGGTATTGTTTTCGTGAATTGTGGAGTGCAGTACATTTTCTGAAATAATAACAAAAGTAGCATGAAGTGAAGTTAAAGACCGCAGTCATTTGAGAACTTCAGAAGATTTTTTTGCTGTATCTAACGTTTAAAGTAGTAATTATCATAATAATGATTAATACTTTATCAATTAATAATAATTACATCTGCTAAATATTTCACCTCACTTTCTTAATATGAAATGACTCAAAATATTCTATTAATTGAAGCAAAATTCTACTATTTTTTGTAGCAAAAGTAGTTTCAAAACTATTTTCTATACTGAAAATGAAAAATAAATCGAAAAAAATTATCAACCTTCTCGATATCAGCAGCAGCACCATAAAGTACTTGTTGGATTGCGTTTGATTTTGCTGATAAAACACGTAAACATATTAAATTCTGCTCCTTCAGCTCAATATTAAAGCATGATGCTAGAGCATGGAAGAGAAGCTTGAATCCATCATCAGAATCACAGTAAATGGGTCCAAAGGTCGGGTAACCCACAATTGATAGTAAACGACCACATCCATATCCAATTACTTCTCCTTCTGAATTTACCAGTACCTAAAAAGATTTAATGTTTGATCAAAATATGGTAATAGTTGAAATTAGGATATCATAGCTAACTAAACAATTCAAATTATAAACTGGGCAGAATAAAAAATGAAACTGATGACCGATTCATTTATCTGGCTTTCTACTAATATATCTTTAATTAATACTAGCTGATCGTTATCAGCTATTTTAAAACTATTCTTAAACTTTTTAGTTTCGTTCCTACTGCTTACATACCTTGCAAACAGCATCGACACGATCAACACCCCAATGCTTAACGAAGCCTTCACGGCGCCATTTGACCACTTTTGCATCGTAATCAACGATCTGCGATAAATCTACTTCTTTGGCATCTTTTATAATTAGCGGAGTATTTTGCACTGAAAGAAAGGTATAATCTTTTAATCCAAATTCATTACAATCATATACTTACTGCTAGCATTCGCTATTTAAGCTTAATTATGCCACCTAAAATTATGCCACTTTTTCATGGTAGCTAGTAAGGAAGTCAAGTTCAATTTTTATTGTACTGCAAAAAACCAGTTTCAAATTTTCATTTACTTTTAATAATTAATAAAAATAACACTTTGATCAACTCTTCAAAAATACACAAAATCATTTTTTATTGTACATATTAAAAAAGTATCTTTATCATGTGATATAATAAGATGTGTCAAATTTTACTCTGATAATCAAAAATTAAAATAATTGTAAAATCATGAAAATACCAATAATTTTGGTAATATCGATATTTTTAATAAAGAAAGTATCAGCTACCCAAGATGTTCGAATACTGAAGCCAAGTACTTGATCGTAAATAGATGACATTCTGTGCTCTAAAATGTATTTTTTTTTTTAATATTTTTATTTTTTGTTCAAATATTTCAAGTTATTATTGCTAATAACTATTATTTTGCTTCAGTCTTCTGTTCACTTTCTGCAATTAACAAAAATAAATAAATAATTCAAAATGAGCAAAAAAAGTTTGCAACTTGCCAGCATGCAAGCCAATATTTTTCTTCCGAAGTTTGTCATCAACAACTCGCTTGAACAGTTCTGTACCGATCTTTTTTTTCCGATACTCAGCTCGTACATAATACATTGCAACAAATGCATAATCATCGAATTCCATACATATGCAAGAGCCAACATATTCGCCAACTACAAAATTTTTATTTAATAAAAGCAAAATTCGTTTAAATATTTCAAATTATTGCTTATCATTTCAAAAATTACAAAAATAATTCTTTTTAAATATGCAAAATAAGAATCTAAAATTTATTATATGATAATATAATTACATGCATTCTTCAATTTTTTAGTTAGTCTCACTCAGTTATTACTTCTAAAACATAAAACAATACTTTAAGTTAGACTATAAGTCTAATTTCTTCAATCCTTGAAGTACGATTTACTCAGATAGAAATCTGTATATTTGCTATACAAAAGGACTAAAACGTAACTGCAAAATAAACCAATTTTTTGAATATACAAAACAAGCAAACAAAAATTTATGAATATTGCAAGTTAAATTTAGTCTTCTCATACTTGAATCCTTTTGTATTTTCAATTTTTAGGATTTAAATTGTGACATAACTTTGCTAATTCTATCAATGCAACACATAAAACAATACTTTAAGTTAGACTATAAGTCTAATTTCCTCAATCCTTGAAGTACGATTTACTCAGATAGAAATGTGTGTATTTGCTATACAGGAAGACTAAAACTTACTTTTTGTTCTTGCAGAAACAAAATGTAACTTTCCCGGTGCTAGCATTTTCTGATAGCAGTCATAATCGCGATATTTACGTACCCAACCGTCACTTTCATTGCTTGCATTAATTAGACTAACGAAGTCTTCCTTACTTCCTGGAAGATATGAAACTGTTTCCCAGGACACTTCATCCTTACCAATATCATCAACATCATCATCATTATCATCATTATCACCATTGATTAATTCCTTGTCATCAACTACTTTATCCGTCTTGTTATTACTCATTGTTGTAAATGCTTCACAATCAAGAAATCCTTCTCAAATTTTTTTGAGATTCTAAAAATAATTTTTTAGAAACAAAATTTGAATTAGAGTGTTTAATGGAGTGAAAGCGAAAATATATTCAAATTCAGAATAATATTGAAAGCTTGAATAAATATTGAATTATTAAGTAATATTTTTAATTTGTTACTGTTTTATATAATCAATTATTACTTTCAAACAATGTAAAATTGTCAGTAAACAACTGAATCAATTAATTTTACGATGTTTGTGAAAAGTAAACAGCTTTTAACTGATAATTTTCATAGATAAAATTCAGTAAGCAATACAAAATTGATCAGTTAGAATCAATTAATCAATATAAAAATGAGTAAAAAACTGCTTTATACGTCGCGTAAGTATATTTTACTTGACAATTTACGTAATCTTTGAATCAGTTAAACAATATAAGAATGAGTAAAAAACTGCTTCATACGTCACGTAAGTATATTATACTTAATAATTTACGTAATCTTTGCATCATTTCTGTCTCATTAATGATTGTTTTAGCAAAAGAATTTCGCCTACGATGCTGAAACACTTACATGAAAATTTTTCCAAACTTCGTAATACTAATTTAAAAATAATGTAAAAGCTAAAAATTCT
>UYYF01000550.1:0-12327 GCA_900618365.1 Thelazia callipaeda
AAATATGCGTAAACTTTTAAAAAACAATTGCAGATACGTTGACGTAATCTCATACGCAGTATTCGATTATGATAAACAAATAACTAGTTATTAATTTTTGTTCTATACAATTAGACTTTGCTAATTTGGTATTTTTTTAAGGTTAGGTTTAAAAGTAATTGCAAATTATAGATAAAAATTATTTACTAATTGTGCAGTTTTTAACTTTCAAAAGTGTAAGTTAGACTGAAAGTATAAGTTAGATTGATTTGAGAACAGTCAAATAATAAACTTAAAAATGTGGTCACAGGTTAGAAGAAAATAAAAGCAGACTTCAGTAGGCTGGCTTGAAAATGGTAAGAAATCATTATATGTATCAAATGCATTTTTTATTCTTAGTCAGAGTTCATTCGAGTAGTCAAATGAAGTAATCAAATGAACTCTGACCGGAATCGACGTTGAAGTTTTGAACTCACTGTTTTTTACTCTAACCACAAATTTAGCTTTACTTTGGCTAGTTTTATTATTTCTTAAGGCAATTTATGCTACTAAATGCAATCTTATAAAAACTATTTCAAGAATAAATAAAATTGTATTCAAACAGAAATATAGAATAATTTGTTAGAAATGCTTGTTTTTACAAAATCATAATTGTCAAACTCTTTTTTTAATTTGTTAATTTGTCAGTATATATTAAGATTAGTTACTTCCATGCTATAAGTAAATATAAAATAATATCATATCGTTTTGTAAACGAGTGAAACTTTGAGGGAAGGATCAATTTCAAAATCCAATTGGTATTGGCTTTCAGGGATTTCAGTACGGATCAAAAGGCCAGATATTGTCCAATCCAGGAATGATTTTAGAAAGAGGACCTGTGCTGCTCTGATAATCAATTTGATATTAATTAAAATAATCAGTGCTTGGTTTAAGTAAATTATTTCAAATAATATTAAGCTAAATTAGTTTTTTAGTTACTAATTCGATTATAATGTCAAGTTATTGACTGGATGTCAGTCTGCTCAAGCAATGACAGTAATTAGCTGAGCAGAAAATGTATTTCATTCTTTTTGTTTTATTTTTGTAATGTAACGCTTATTTTATTGTGTACATATCATATCAGATACATACTTATTATCATCAAATTCGTTGAAACACTGATAAAATGAGCAAAAAAGTTATCAAAGTTCGTTGCTGCAAAAATTATAAACTGATAATAATGGAATTATCAGCATGAATAAAAAGACATGGAGCATATTATTCGATAGATCTGAATGATAAAAACAAACAAGAATTGTGGGCCTTAAGAAGTATCAAAGTAAGTAGTAAACAATAAATTACAAAAGCAAAACAGTACAAATGCAATGGCAGTTATATTTTCAACTTCAGTAAGAATTTGAAATAATTAGTATTCAAATATGAGTTTTTGATCATGAATTGAAATTGAAATCAGAAATTACAATATGAACCAATGCATAAGTAAAAGAATTATTAGATTTAAAAATGCTAGCAAATCGAAAACAATTCACACATGTAGTATTACCTGAGGCTAGAATGAAAAATATGATTATAAAAAAACAATAAATTAAAGTCAAAAGCTAAAAAACAAATTAAAATGTCAAACAAAGCATGAAAACTTGTATAAGCAATTTAAAAAATTAGCATAATTGATGATTAAGAGTTATTACAAGTATTATATTTTGTTTCTAGACAATAATTATAGTTATTGTTCTAATTTAAATTCTGATGTTGTTTACTTGACATTATTATGAATAACACAATGAAAATAATGCAATTCTGAAGTAAAAGTAAAAATCTTTAAAAACTGAAAAAACAATTTAACAAATTTTAACAATAAAATAGACTTGCAAAAAAATGATGGATTTTTGCAGGTTTTTGTGACTTATTTTTGATAACTGCGTAAATAATTACGTGACACACGGTAAAAGTGGCAAACTGAGCAAAGTTGATTACTTAGTTGCGTCAAATGCACTTCACAAGAAGCATTATGCCATGACTCATTAAGAGATAAAGTAAATAAAATATTTATGTAGCACACAAATTGTAGATTAAAAATATTGTAATATTGTAAAATTGTTAACCATTGGCTTCTTGCTAATGAAGGAATTAGAAGTGATATTCAGAATCATGGCATATATAATACTGCAATAATATACTTAAAATTTCTTATCTCGGGAATAACGTGATGGTTGAGTCCGGTATACAGGCGTTGAGTAATAGAGCATAGGCTGCGCAACGCAAGAAGATGAAGTCGAAATTGACTTTGTATTATTTGAAGTATTACTTGGAGTAGTTTGTCGTAAATCTCCATTGATAAGGTACTGCTTCCAGTTTGAGCGAAGTTCCATTACGGGTTCACGTTCCTGTTAAATTTTTTCTCACTTATCATAACTTTATTTAATTTAATTGATAAGTGCAAAAGTATTAATAAAAATTTTAAACTTTTTAAATAATTTACTAACTGTCCGTTCATCTCCTCGTAAATTAAATCGTGAAATGGATGAATGTGATTGCCGTCTTTCTGCTTTTCGTCCTTCACATCGTCTGGACTGTGCTGGCGATTCTGTTACATTTAATGACTAAAATTATGAACTAAAGTTTGTCACTTATATTTTGGTAATTTTAATCAAAAACTTGCATAATAAATATATAACAAATTAGTCTACAAAAGTTCCTTCAAGAAATCTAAATTACAAAAGAATTTATTACTAAGACATCATTTATTATATGCAGATAATATTGTAAGCACAAGTATTATAATCTATTAACATTAATACTTATTAAGTAGTACAGGAAGATGATAATAAGTGCATATTACTATTTATTACACACATATTATTGTATTCAAAAGTAGTAAATTATCATTACACGTATACAGTGCAAAAATAATAACTGCTGTACATTACTATTTATTATATGCATATATTAGTGTACAGAAAAGTACTACCTTATTGCTCAATGTGGTGCGAAAAATAATAATTGCTGATAATATAGCAAAAATTAATAAAAGATATATTGGGAATCATACCGGAGAAGGTGGTTCTTCATAAATTGATTCTCCACCATTTGATGAATCCTCCGTGGTTTTTCGTCTTCGTTCACTTCTTGTTGTTTCACGGCTAAGTAAAGTTAAACGTGGCGATGACGGCGAACTAACAGATTTCTACAACAAAAATCATGTAAATAAATGTATCGTATATTTATCACAAAAATCGCTTCTATTGCGTTTTAAATGAAAACGAAAATAATGTTTTCGATTAGCAATACTCCATTTTATAAATGCAATTTCATCTCATACAATTTTTAAGAAAAATTATCGCAGTAAATTATTCATTTTCTTTATTTTAATGCAAGTAAGAATCTTCGAAGCAATTAATCATTTTAAAAAAATTTGTAAAACATTTATTTTTAGAAATAATCAAACGTCTCTAAAAACAAAAAATTTTCACTAACCTCATTACCATTTTCACGTCTTCGATTTTTATACGACTGACAGTTTTCAATGGTAGTAATATGATTAGATTGGTATGGAAGTACGTCAGGTACCAAAATGGGTGCGACGGTAGTAGCAGCTACCGGAATATAACCTGCTGTAGCAGTAGGTAGTAACATGCCACGTGTAGTAGTTGGTGGCATCGTAAGTGCATATGAATATCGTCTAGAATATAGCAATTATCGCTTGTTAATTAATGATATTTCATTTAGTGTGCAATTAATACAGTAATACATCACAAAAAATTATTTTTGTGATAACTAGAGATACAATATTGTAATTAAGTTCTCAATTAACTTACCTGAATAATAATATTGCAAAAAACAACAGCATTTGAAAAGATTATTTGATTTTGACTTAATTAATATTGAATTAAATAATATTAATCACATTGATTCATAACAAAATTAAGATTTAAAATGATTTCACTTTATTAAAATTGCGTGGAAATTATAATTCAAGAATTCTTTCAGTAAAAAAATCTTTTTTTTAATTGACTGAACAATTGAAACACAAAATATTTTTCAGAAAGTAATCAGCTATATATTTGATTTGAAATTTTTTTTTTCAAAATTGTACTGCAATAAAACTTGACATTTTTATTCATTTGTTAGCTGATATTATTTTTTGTCTTCTTTAAATTTATAAACTTATGTTGAAAAATTGTGAATAAAATTATTAACGGGAAATTAACGTGAACCTCGTTAAACCATTCAGTTGCTGTGAACCATTGCGACTCGCAGTTGGAATGTAATAAATACTGCCAGAATCCTCTTCAATATCAAAACAATAACAACAACATTCATCGCAAATATCTTGCAGTGATGCACAAAATGATGGAATTTGTTCAGTTAGAAATATCATAACACTGAAAAAATTTACAAAATAACTGAATTGTATTTGCATTTTAATTACATACAAAATTATTAATCAAATAATAAGCGATTGTTTTCACCTTTGAGTATTTGCTTAGCTGATAAATTTTCAAAAATATCTCGCCTTCAACAACTTTCAAAATAAATTATAAAAGGAATTCAATTGAAGATATGAATAAATTTAAAATTTTGCCTAAATAAAAGGTAGTATTTGGGTAAAATTCGTTTTATAACTCACTTATTTATTCAACAAAAACAAAATTATAACAATTAGATTAATAAATTTGCACTGCATTGATTTATCGACAGTTTTGCAGATTAATATTGAACTATTTTAATCATGATAACAATCACTGCTATCAGTAATGAGTAAAAACAAAATTTACTTGGGAAGGAAAAATAAGTAATGAATATAAGTAATGAGCGAAGTAAGCGTCAATATTTTAAAAATATGCATAACTGCTGGTAATCCTGACAGTAACAACGGTATATAAGTCAAAATTGGCACAAAACATGCCAGTGTGATAGGTAACAAGCATGACTAAAAATTAACATATTTGTAAATATATTCATAGTAAATAAAACAAACTTGACTATAAAAATTTCGACTAGAATAGCTTAAATTTTAACTATCAATTAAACATTTTCAATTCATATTCTTTTTTATCTAAATAAAAATGCTCGAAAAATATTTTAATTTGAAAAATTTGCAAGAATAATCGGTAAATTTATATATCAATACTTAAGTAATATTCAAAAAATACTTAAGTAATATTTAGTATAGTTAATTTGTTAGGTTGCTTCTGTGATTCAAAATTTTATGAAAAAAAAGATCGAGCCTGAAAAGAGTATCGAACACGCTGTTCACCAGTTTTCTGCATTTTTCCAGCAGTTGCAAAGTTATAGCAGAAATATGAAACAATAGTAGTTGTGAGAGCATTACCTGAAAATGTTTGCATTACGTGAAGACTGCACGTAAGGTTAACTTCAAATGGATTTTCTTGCAAATCTTAAAGATAGTAAAATAGTAAAAGTTGAGCAGTATTTATGGTACGTACATAATAATTTAACACTACAATGAATGCAACAAAATAAATACAGTAATTTACAGTGAGAATAATGTCTAAGTTTGAAGATTTTAATTTTACTTTTTTTGAAATAATAAAAAAATAAGTGACTATATACCTGCCAAAGCTAAGGACAAAGTAATAATATTAATTGGAACCGTCCAGTAAGTGGCAAATCCGACCACTCCGATAATAACTGACAAATTTGATAAAAGTACTAGTACTGTTAGGGATGGTATTCCAAAAAGAAACAACGATAAGGTACAAACACAACAGAGAAGTAAACTAAATGCTATAATTACTGTAGACATCACCTGAAATTCAATTCAAGCATTCTACAGTAAAGCGGATTACAGCAAGATTATTTTCTTGAAGACAAGATTTTCATAGCTAAGACAAGTATTTCATTGTTTGAATGCATGATAAACTGATTGATCTAAGTCAGAGCAAGGATGAAGAAAAAGATGCTGATTTAGAATTAAAATTGAATTTGAAGTCACACGGAGTTATTATTTATCATTTTTTTAAACTTGATATTCATTTACTGTAGAAATTAAAGTATTAAATTTGATATATATATATAATTAAAATTAAATAAGCAAACAATTTAAAATCAAGAAAAGCATTAAAAAAATATAAATAATGCAAAATCAGTTTAGAAAATGAAAAATTTGCATATTATTACTTGTAGATCATGCTGAATTGAGAATGCAAATGGCGTTTTCACAATTAATGATAAACCAACGGATCGAGCTTTACTCAATAAGCCATCAATAAGTAAAAGCCTGAAAAACAATAAAAGGATACTTTTAGTGATTTGAAAAGTGTTAAAACTTTTTATTTGATAAAAGAAGTAAAATTAATGAGCAAACCTTTCTTCAACACCTTTGGGACTGAGCTCCACGTACATTCTTGAAGCAATGATACGCGTTTGAAATTTGTCAAAAATTATATCATTTTGATATTTTTTGTAGTTTTCAGCGGTCAAAAATACAATACCAATAATTGGTACGAATGTGTCCTTTAAAGGCAACAACACAAAAAGATTAGTCTAATGATAGAAGCCTATTTTTTTTGAGTTCATACTTAAACATAATTATTTCAAGATTGAATTTTATATACTGAATCAAAAAGTAATTCAAAGTTAAAAAATTACGTATACTCCCACATTAAATTCGTAAGAAGTGAAAAATTGTATGAAAAAATCTAAATTTATACTAATTGTAACGAAAAAATAATAAGAATCAAAATGAAATAATTTTAGTCTGAAAAGTATTCAATTCATAATTTTTGTTCATTTGAATCAACATTTAGTTTGAAGTAATGATTAATTTTAAAGCTACAAAATTGTGTACTAATGCTATTCATTATAAATTTACCGGATTTATATCATAAATGGTTGAGCTTTCAAATCGACTAAAATCTTTCAGCCAACTTACTGATCGTGTAGCCAGCTGATTTTGCTAAAATAAATACTTCTAAGACAATCAAACTTCTTGTAATATAACCAGTTGACATGCTACTTCTCATGATTCCGTTTATATTGAATAAAAAACAATAATATATAAAATAGTTATTTCAAATAAGACAAATGCAATAAAAAAGTGAAATTTAATGCACAGAAGTGAGAAATACTCTATAAAATAAACGTTATTGATGATCTATGGAATTAAAAATAGTAATAAAACTAACAACTGGCCATTCTATAATCGACAGAATATCTTCTTTTCGTTGTGGATCAAAATAGTCGATAGGTTCATCGAAAACCAACTCGAGATATTCTTCATAACGACCGAATTCTCGACGATAGTTTTGCATAAATACTTGTGGTTGACTGTCCTCAGGTAAGAAATATTCTTCTTTCAGGTCTATTCTAAACTTTTCTTTGAAAATAAAATTCGAAAGTAAGAAAAGTATTATGAAAAAAGTGCTCATCAAAGTTAGCTCCTATTATGCTTGAATTCGATTGCTTTTTTAAATTTCCATTAGTGTAATTGTTAATGAAGTTTTGTTATTATTATTGAAATTATTATTACTATTGAAATTTTTATCATTATTGAAATTATTGTTATTATTGAAATTAATAATAATAATAATAATATTGTTATTATATAGACAAACGTCTGTCCACAAAAATTGGCTTTTATTACATTTGAAGTTAATCTGTTTATCGTGCCAAACTTAAATTGCTATATTATATTATTTACTGATTTTCTATTATTACATATAACGTTATAGTTATTTACATAATATCATAATCATATAATATAAACTATCCCAATAACATGCTATTTTAACCAAAGACAGTATTACATATATTGAAAGAAGTATACATTTGTCATTTGTTTACTATTATTATTATACATCACTTTTCACTACAAAATTAGATTATGTTCTGAAATGAGTTATATATTAGAAAATCCATTTATTCCAAAAGTATTTTGCATAAAAAAATCAAATAAAATCTGAAACTAACTTAATATTTAAATTTATAATTTGCAAATTTAAAATCATACCGAACATCTTTGCAGCCCCAAAAAGCAAGAACTAAATAAATAGCAAAGACAAAAGCAACTGGACATCTAAGGTATGAAATGGACATTGCAGTGGCAATTGCTCTTGAAAATGATGGCTTAGAATCTATTAGCTTTTCATGAAGTATTTCAATATTGGCATCAGTGAATTCATTAAATGTTTGGGCTGGAAACAATAGAAGCCAAATTATTTTGATCAAATTCGATACACATGTAAATAATAAATTGTATTCAGCTAACTTCTTTTCTATTTTAATTTTTTTCATTAAATCAATTTAAGTCTTAAAAAATTCGAATTAAGAAGTTATTTCTGGTTTTTTAGCTTAAGTAAAGTTAAAAATTAGTATTTACTAGTTTGCCACCAGTTTCTCTTTTAAATTAAAACCGGCAAAAAACTTGCTTTTTTTAATCGCTGAGACATTTTATGTAAATTTATAAATGTATTTAGTTCAGCATTTTAGTAGTAAAAATAAACTGAAACTTTTCAGTAATTTGAAGTCAAATTTAAATCATAATTATTATCTTTTTTTTTTTAAAAATACAGTGAACAAAACACTTTTTTATGATGGTGCGAATTCACAGTAATAAATTAAAGCAAGAAAATTTTTGCTGATAAATAATTAGTTATTTTGCTGTCATTTGAATTCAAATGATTTTGAAGAGTTTCTTAGAATGTCTTGTTTTAATAATTTTTTTACTTGCAGCGTAAAAAAACTAACGTGCGAAATGCGTGTCACCAGAGCGAAAGCATTGATACCATTTAACTCCTTTAGTTTCACGTCGACCTGTCACGTATAAAAACACGGAAAAAAAGAGTAGAGCAAAAATAAGTAAAACTGCAACGCCTGCTGATAACACAAATGACAGATATTGCAAATATGGACTTTTTGTCGTTGAACCAATTAAGGCTGAAAAATTGTTCAAATTTTAGTTTATAAATATTTTAATAAAACATCGATGATTGCATATAATTTTGAACTATCCATGGAGAAGTGAATGAAATATCAAGTAAAAAATACAATATTATCAAAGCAGTCCTTACAATCAAAATAAATAGTATGTAAACAAGGAAAAATTCTGATTTTGTTTAAAATTTGCTGCTTTTCGTTAGCATTTAATAATTTAATGTTTTCAGCTATTAGTACAAAACTACTGATAAATACCATAAAACATATTATATTGTTTGATAATGAATTATGAAGGAAGTTTTAAAAATTTTTGTAAACATTTCTCTTGTAAAACTTGAAATTCAATTATTCTAAGCGTTTCTTTTTTAAATTAGTTTATTCAAATTTTGCAAAAAATAACTAAAGTATTTTCAATACTGAAAAATAAGATAAACAAGACTAATAAAGCAAGAAAATTATCAAAAAATACGTAAGTAAGTCAAATACTATCAAGTATGTCATTTTGAATAAATACTTTTTGTTGTTAAGGGACTTCTGGTAAACTTCTAAAAACATTTTCAAAGTTTTAGCTAAAAATTTTGCAGATATTTGAAAAATCAAAGCGCATTTATAACATTTTTTTAACTTTAATCTCAATAAGTGAAACTTTTTTAAGTCTAAAATGAGTATTCCTAAAAAAGTTAAGATTTAAATCATAGGAACTATTTTTGTAGATGACTTTAGATTTTGAAATCTATTGTGTATATTTAATTTTTAAAAATTCTTAAAATAATTACTTGACTAAGAAGTTACCGAAAGAAATAATAATAATAAGTGCAGTAACAGCAGTACACGGAGCATCCCAACTTAGAATCAAAGATAGCTTTTCAGTTGGATCACATGCTACGTTTGAATACTTTGACCACGTGTTTTCTAACGTAAATAACGCTAATAAGCCAATACCTGAATTTTTAATTTTCTTTTTTTCAAATAAACAACAAAAAATTTTGTGACTAAGTAAAAATATATCCAAAAATATTTCAAAAAAAAATATTTTTCTTTCCATGCATACAATAAAATAACAAAAGCAATTTTGCTTAATGTATGGTTTTAATTTTATGAATTTTCTCAAATAATTTTCATTTACAACCATTCAAAGGTTGTACTTCAGATTTTCAAGGACAAACATGTAATTATAAAAGAAAGTATTACCAATCAGAATGAAAAAAACGGGAAAAACGATAGCATTGACATAACCTACACCGGTAAGTTGAACGAAGAAACCAGCAAGGCAAGAAACGAGCAAAATTAGCCCAATAACTGATCCCAAAATTGGCTTACTCTACAAATTTAATACCGGAAATATACATGTGTATAGGAATGTTTAATTTTAAAATTATGCAAATATATCATAAAAATTACTTTAATATTTTTAGACTCATTAAATAATTTTAAAAACATTAAAATAATTTTGAATTACAAACAATCAGAATAAAAACTAAAATTTGCTAAAAATTCTTTCTTATTCAGCTTCTGTAAAATGCAAAAAAGTTGCTGAAAGGATGTAATCTGTTTAATATTACACTGAAAAAAGTGAAAACAAAAATAAAACAATGTTGAATTATTTTAACACTTTTTTTCTCATTTCTGTGACCTTTAAAAACGATTATTTTAATCATAATATAACTATTTTATGATATTTTCCCAAACGATTAGTCACTCAAAAATATGCATATGAATAATCACATTGATTTCGAATCAGAAAAATAATAATTAAGAAAAATGTTTTATATTTATTTCATAAAAAACATATTTATTTAATTATGTAAACACGTAAAAATTACGACAAATATTTTTTTAAATCAAAAATAACTGATTTGAAACTTTAATGCGTTCAAAATTTTATAAAATACTTAAAAACACAAAATGAATAAAAAATTCGGTTTCACTTTTAGTTTTTTGTGAATGTAAAATTATTTATGAAACGTAAAAATAACAAAAAAATGAAAATTTATCATACAAAACATTTTTGTGTTTTGTCAACTTAACCGCAAGTTATAAAAATTCAAATTTTTGTTAACGTCTATAATAATACCTGATATCCATTAACCCCAAAACTTGCAATTAAGCAAGCGAACAACAGAATCGCTGCAGATGCAAATAATAAGCAGTGCACTCTGCGCAATCCCATAATGACGGAATCAATAAATTCTCGGTAAGACCACCAATTAAGATTTACATTTAAGGTATTCTCAATCATTAAACGTCTCGCATTCATCTATAACAGTTTAAATGTTTTATTTACTTTCGTATATTTGTGATGGCGGCTAAGAAGCAGATTTGTTTATCTATAAGATCAAACCAAGCTTTACATTTCTTCTTTATTACTATTTTTAAATTTGATAACCAAACTTACACTCTTCTTCACTAAGTTAGATTTTAGGTTGAATCGTTCACAAAACAAAGCCTACTTGCTTCATAAGATTACTTAGAGTTTTTGTTTTGTGCATATTATAATATTATGATGATAAGTTTTGTAATCATTGTAAAAATATCATTCTGACAATAACTCACTTTTTGAATAATTACTTTCGTGCATAGCATTAAAGCATCTAACTGATAATCACAGTATATTTACGTGAGCAAAGTATTTAGATATTTAAATTATATCTATTCAAGGAATTGAACTGAACATTAATGAAAGTGATGCGTACTACATGTGATTCCCATTGTCAAGAAATCAATCAATACGCAGAAAACGTAAGAAAAAACGTACAATTATGACTTATCCTCACTTCTTACATTGTAAACTGATCATATCAATTTCAGTACGTTTGCTATTAAATGCCTTTAGTAAAATTACCATTAAAGAGTTCAGTCAAATTGTATTAAGTTATACTAATTAGGTCAAACAAAAGGTCGGACAAAATTAAGTATTCAAGAAACTTTGAATGCTTTACACTTTTTCATCCAATCAAATGAAGTAATACTCTTTTATTGTCTTAATAAATAGCGCAGGTCAAAGGTTGTTTAAGCTTTTTTTGGATAAGATAGATTAAAAAATGATGCTAATAACAATTTGAGATCAATTTCTCAACTTAAAAATGTCAAGTAAAAAAGATCAAATATAAATAATTACATTTTCAATAAATTTTTCTGAAAACTGATCGAAAATATCAGGACGAAAATTATTTTTTAAACGAAAATTTGTACTCAATGCTCGTGCGTTTGTAATTACGCCATCAGCATCAGTTTCTACGTCTGCAACATGTCTTTTTATATTTAAAATTGAATTATTTAACAAACTAATCATTAAAAGAAACATGAACGTAAGATTAAGCGTCAAATTTTCTAAGCGTACACTAAGCATATTTATACTGAAAGTAACTTTTTACGATTTCATCCGATAAATTTAAAAAAAACAAACAAACTTAGACTTAAATACCTACAATTTTGTAAAAATAAATTGAT
>UYYF01000551.1:0-12315 GCA_900618365.1 Thelazia callipaeda
CTATTTCAAGTTATTTATTATTGACATAACATGCATTATTTGCTTACATTTAGCATATATCAGCTGTTAAGCAACAAAATTTATGTCGATTGAAAAATTTACTACAAATTGTGAGTTGAAACAATACTTTCTGAAAAGAATATTTGAGTTGAAAATTTAAATTCAACTGAAAGTACTGAGCTAGTGAATTTTTTCAGACATTAAATTCATAAAAATTGTACTGAAAATTTTTTTATATTTTGAATTAACGCAATGTACTAATTACGTTCCATCATAGACTTGTCAAAAATATGTGAATAATACAAAAAATCACATGATTCAATTAATAAATTGGAATATTTATTCAAATTTTAGTTTTTCTGCTGTCTTAAAAGTAAAGAAATTGTCGTAACTGATATCAATAAAAATTTTGACAAAAGTTACTTGTTAGTTTTTTATTGATTTTGAGTTGTCCAAACAAATTTAATAAAAACTTGAAAACTTTTCTGCTTCCTTGATATGTACTCCAAGTAATAATTTCCTTAACTTATTTTTTTGGCATAAAACAATTTGGAAAATATTCACTTGAAAGCTTCATGTGATTATATTCAAAACATAATTAACATATAAATTAAATTAATAGCAGTCATTTGCATCTTTCAAAATGTACATCAAAAATTTGAATAACTGAATAAAATAATATAAAGTAACATTAAGAAAGAAGAAAAAATAATTTATTATACAATTCAATAATTAGAAAAAGTTTTTTGAATGATGAAGTTTCTACTGTTTTCAGCAGGATTTTTGAAAAACAAACAAAACTATAATAAAATAATAAATCATAAAAACAATAATAAAAGTTTACAAAAGATTATGAAGTAATTTAAGAATTACAAAACTCGCTAACTCAGCATTATGTATATTTATAAAAATTATTCAAAAAACCAGTTAAAAATTAAAGACTACTGGAATTTATCGTTAATAGACAAGCTTCATTTTTACTGTTGGCTAGAATTATTGCCACTAATAATTAAGCATTTACCTTTAATTTACATCAGAATCACGTTTTTTTTGCAAATAACCGTGAACAATATTTATTTTTTGCTTACAATTAAGATCATTGAGTTTTTTCAGAATACTTAAGTAAAAATAAATTTTACCACTGCAAATTTGCAGTTTAAATGTATACAACATTTAGCTAAATTGAAGAATGAAATTAAACAGATAATTTTTCTCGAATATTATCTCTATGCTCAAAAATATCAAGTTAAAATTGTTATGATTAAAACTAGTACTAGAAAATAACTTTTAGCTCATAATATTACTTATGCTCACAAAAATTACATACTATTTAAATTACTTTTATTTAATAGAGTGGTGTATTAATTTTTTCTTAGTACCAAAACAAACTATCAATAAGTAAAGTTATTCAATCTAAAAAATTACATTAAACTCATCACCGTCCGAATTAAATATGAAAGTTAATCATTAATCACAATATACGTTTTTATTTAGTAATTTCCAAAACAATTTTTTTGGGATACAAATATTTTTTAAACCAAAAGTACTTATAACCTGAATAATTTGATCCCAGTATAATATTAAGCAACTGAAAATTTAATACCAGAAGTTTTGTTTACTACTTACTTTATTTACGAAAACATTAGTTTTAATATTAAATCGCACGTGAATTTTACTTGATTAATTATTTTCAGAAAACTAGTTTAAAAATATATAAAACTAGAAAATTTTTGTGCATGATTGCATTTTGACTGCTGTTTTCTGAATTTTGTAATTTGCTATAAAGTATTTTACATACCTATTAAAAATCTATCAAAAAAATCATATCTAAAACTTATTTTAAATATTTTTTTTTCCAATTTTTGTTCAGACTGTCATTTTAATGAAACAAAAACATTTCGTGAATTAATACAAAAAAACAATATTCAATCATTTTCATAACTACTCGAAGTCTAACTTAACTTTTAACTGTATTTTATCTTTTTTTTGTAAATTACTTTGCAAATTTTATTATTAAAAGTAATATTATTTTGTTTTTATCGTACTTTTGATTGCATTTTGCAATTAATTAAATTTGCTCACAAATATAACGTTTGCACCTTATCTTATCTACTAGTTATTAATCATTAAATAAAAATAAAATCAGATTATCTCTAATATATGCTCAGCATTATTAATTTCAAAATGTTTACTGAATTCCACAAATATTTTACAGATTTTCACATGTCCAACTTATACAATTATTTTTCGATCATTTTATCATTGTTTCTGCGTTTCAGATGAATCAGAAAGTCCAAGCAACGTATACGATACTGCGGTAATACAGTAACTGTCAACAGCGGATTCAGAATCTAGAAGAACTATGATTTAGCACTTTCAATAAAATTGTAACTTAGCAACAAATATTTTTAATATCTTTTTTTAAATAAATCATTGCAGTAGTAATAACTATTAATACTTTATTTGACATGAAAATTAGATCAAACGAAAAAATTGAATATTAAAGTTATTAACAAAATTTGTTTTAAAAAAATGATAAAACTTTTTCGACTTTATTTTTGAGCAAATAATGTATAATTTTTAAAATGATCACACGTAACTGTTTAAAAAATTAGCGAATTTAATATAATACAAAATGCTTATCTATCCTGTTTACAAATTCAAAAATTTGAATATATTCTTTAAAATTATTATTCAAAAAGCCTCACATTTTTTTTAAATTCAAAATTTTAATACAATTTTGCTTGCTTTATCAGTAATACTACATTTAAATGTGAGACTTAAGTGCTAAATTCCGCAGTGCTAATAATTTCCAAAAATTAGGATCTAAACTAAATTTTATATTATTTCCGGCAATTTTTGTCGTGCTATAATACTAACCGGATTTAAATCCATTGCATAATAAGTAAGTATACTGATAAAAACACTGATACACGTCCTGATTTCAGTATCCTTATCAATAATTGTTCGATATAATGTCACCAACCGATACGGTGTCAACGTAAGCACCGTAAAAATAGTAGAAATAAAAATGAAATAAAATGTGCGCATTCCGGATTTTATCGCTGTACTTTTTCGTGAACCACTAATAGCATAAAGCTTCTGTTCTAAATAAGCAATAATTTGAACCTTTAATTTTTTTTGTATTGAAATTTTCACGTCACAAGATGTACAATAATTGCAACCAAAAATTGTAAAAAATTTTAAAACCGATAAATTTGCTCATAATTATATTAATTATAATTATGAGAGATTTTTAAATAATTCATGTTGTAAAGCAGGCAAATTGGATACTTCATTATTTATCAATATTTGCAAAATGAAAAATGTATATACTTTTTAGAATAAACCTGATAGATTTGTAAAAAACTGACTTTATAAATAAGAAAATAATTATTGTAATAATTATCGTTATCTGCTTAAGTAGATCAAAAGTATTTTCTCATTTAAAAAGTTTAAATTATTGTAAAAAAAAAGAGAGGACATAGTTGACACAAATATTGCTTAAATTAAATCAACAATCAATCAATTAATTAATTATTTGATTAACCTTCAGCAATATGTTTCTTATGCATATTAACAATGCGTAATAAATAAAGCGCGACCATAAGTGAAGAAAGAGCGGGAAAAGCGGAAACGAAGAATGTAAATAAGAGGTACATTAATGGACCATAACGACTATTGTCAGTGGTAAGTCGTTCACAGTTATATCGACAAATGAGAGCTCTTGTATGGAAGGCCAGATAAATAAAAAGTGTGCTCAGAATCCACGTACTACACGCCATTAGATACGCTCGATTTCGCGTGATTAATTCGGCATATCTAAAATTTAACACAGTGAATTGTATATTTAAATTTTAAAAAAATTAATAAGAGAATTTGATAATTTTTCTTAAGAATTAGATAAACCGTGAGTATTTCATATAGGTTAACAAAATTAAAACAAAATTTTTATTCTGTGCTCGCATATCAGAAGTAGAGACAAAATTAAGAATATAAAATTTCATTCTTAAATTTGATTCACAAATTTTTGTCACAAATTTATTCTTTTATTCAATTTTTAATTAAAGGTTATTCAAAGAAAAATTCAAGAAATTTCTCTGTACAGAATTAAGATGTGAAATGAAATTGCCTCAAAGTCAATTTAAATTTGATCTAACTTCTGATTTCTTCGATGATCAAATTCGGATTTGGTTAATTTCAAGCTTTTTAGAAGATATTCTTAATTCTATCAAACCAAGTTACTTATTAAGCAGTGCATACTGTAACTTATTGCTCGATTATTTTTGATAAAAATAATCTATCTATAATATTGACCATAAAAATATGAATTTTTAGATATTTACCAAACAAAAATAAAAAATTACTTTCAAGAATTAACTTAAAACATTCTTAAATTATAAAATAATTTTTTGATACGTTATTTTTCAAAATTTTTCTATAATCGTCATTTTTAAAAATTTTTGATATAATTACACCAATTAAATTATTTATTTGTTTTTTAGAATAAAAAAAAAATAAAACCTTAGAGGAAATTTGAAAAAGATTAATTTGTCAATGTTCAACAGAACCAAGCTCAATCCTGATACCGAAGTTCCCAACCACAGTAAAAAATGCATCATTAAATTCACATGGTATGAAAATTGTATTCTGATCGTTTCCATGTCAATCAAAAATTCCATTGGTAATGCAACACCAAAAAATTGTAAATAAAAATTAGTACTTTTTAAGTAGTTAAATTTTTCAATAAAAAATTAATAATAAAAAAAACTTGGTAAAATTTATAAACAAATTTTTTAAATGATAGCAATTAAATGTATACTAACCAGTTAGCATGAAATCAGCTAATGTCATATTAAGTAAAAAAATATGCATATAGCATTCGCTTGCATGACGACGAACATATCGTAGAGCATAAATTATTACAATTATTTGTAAGCATACTGATAAAAAACACATAAATAGTAATATGTGCATAATAATTGCATTAGCATTCGTAATTGTTATCTCATCAATTCTCTGCAATAAAAATATTTATTTTATATTAATTTATTTTATCAAATTAAAGCAAAATCAGTAATAGAAAACTTAATTAAAATACTTTCAAAAATGTAATATACATATTTAGAAGTGCTTAGAAATAAATTAAATTAAAAGCAACTTAAATATGAAATTGAAGAAAATCATTACTTTTTATTGTATATTCAATAAATCTTAAAGTTAACTCACTAAATTTTTTAAATTAAAAGTAATTTAAGCAAAAGTTGTTAATTTTATTAAAACTAATGATCTTTCCCGTATATTATCTAAATTTGCTTTTATTAAATATACAATTAAAATGTAAGGTTTAAAATTAATTCATGGAGTTGGGATTATTTTGCATAACTTATTAATTATAATTTTGAAAGGTAGCTAGAAAGTATGTACAAAAGTATTTTTTTCTTTTGTATGTAAATAATGTCTATATGAAATATACAAAAACAATACTTACGTCACTTTCAATGCACTGTTTTATAATACTTCCATTATTGTTATTGTTGTTACTATTATCACTGTTAACCATCTTTTTTTTTCCAAAATTATCTTTAATCTATTCGATTACTTATCATTTATTTGAAGTAAATTATTTGATTAATATCATTTTGCATATATTATATTGAAATATATGAGTATAGTCCTGAAAAACATTTTTTATGACAATAATTATTACGGATAATGTGAACACCAAATTGGTAGATAAAATAGCTTAAGCAACCATTACACCTTATTATGGGTATTTCATATAAAACCATTGCACCAATAAATAATATATTTTGAATTATTCTGCCCAATTAGTTAAATTAAATTGTAATACCACAAATTAGTTTCATTTCTATAAATTTGAAAGATGATGCGTATGAATCCATATTATATTAGCTAATAATGTGATCACATTGAGTTAATATTCAAATTGTCAGACTTCCGAAGAGCGAAAATTTTAGGAATATAATATTCCTCCGAAAATACTAAGCATATATTTGAGAAAGCATTGGCACAGCTTATTCTATCGATAGCAGTAAATAATATCAGAATAATACCAAAAAAAGCAAACGAAAACACTTAACAAATTAAAACGCTTAGCAATTTTCATGAAATCAGAAGTCTAAACAAATCTTAAATTTTGATTCCATTCATGTCCACAACTTATAATACATTACATTTATTAGTTTCTTAATTACTCTGTATTAATTATTACAATAATATCAGTTTTTAATTTCTCTAACTCTGTGTGTGAGGGAAAAAATTGATGCAAACACAGAAAGCTTTGCATGGATTGATAATTTTCGTACTTCAGCCTTACATGGTGGTGGTATAGAGTGTTGGAAGTTGATCGAAGTGTGAAAATTTTTCCATAAGTAATTCATATTTCATTGTGTTTTACTTTTAATATAAATGCAAAGAATTATGAAGAAGAAAAAAAAAGCAAAGTAAATAACAATATATTATTTATTTATTTATTTATTTATCAAATTTCAAGTTATTAAGCTATCTAAGTTATTAAGTTAATTAATATTGAAACACGTAGATATTTATATTATTAATATTATAAAGCTGTAATACTGCTGCTGATTTGAAAACTTGAAATTTAAACTAATTATGGAATGTCAAAAAAAAAATTTAAATTCAATACAGTAAATAATCACTCTCATTACTTCTCATAATAAAACAACAACAATAATAAATGTTTGTTTATTAAATAAAATTGTCATTACAAAATATTTAGTAAAATTAATAAATATGTAATAAATTGCTATATACTTTTAATTTTATTAAAACAGTATTTAATAAATAAATACGAAACTAATTTATATGTAAAAACGCTAATAACTTTTTACTTAAATGTAGAAAGAATTTTTTACTTAAATGGCCAAAAAGAAATTTCAATCTTCTAACTTTTGCAAGGATAGATTGCATGAAATTGAAAAGTGCAAATTTGAAAAAAGACAAGATTTCCCGAAAAAATATCTCGATGCTCAAATCGACTCATTTAAATATATTGACAATTGATATTTTTGCAAATCAACCAATACATTCACATATATACAATCAATAAAGTACTTTTTAACATACAAGTTGAAAATTTTGACTTAGAAAGATGATTAGTTCGATAATTATCGATGCATTTTTATTTTGAATTAAATATTTTGGCAATTGATTGAATATCAAATCTAATAATGAAAAAAATTTGTACTGATTAAAAACGCTGATCATTATTGATTAGACAATTAAATCAAAATTTTCATTACTATATCAAGCAAACGCCATGTTAAAAATGATCAATTCTGTTGGGCAGTTTTATATTCTGGCCTATAAATAATAGATCAAGATGTCATACTTCTTCTACGCTCAAAACATATCGTAAAATTGTCTAAACATAACTTCCATGTAGTAAAAATTATACTTTTAACTACTTTGTAAAGCAAAAAATTATATTATTTAATTATTAAACTTTGATTGACTGAATTTTTGTTAATTTTTATGCTTCAAAATAATTTATATAAAAGGATATTTGTTATATACATCAAGAATTCGTAACAAAAAACGTTACTAAATATTTTTTTAAGACTAATTTGAAAAGTAATCATAAAAAAAAATTATAACATTTAAAAAATTGCGCTAGAAAACTGATTAGTTTAATGAGTAACATTTAGATATATTAATTAGCTCTCAATTCAACTCCAGTAATTCCAATTTGTGCTAGAAATAATGCTAAACTTCTTCCATTATAATTAAAAAGCGTTTTGATTACTAGATTTAAGAAGCATAATTGTAATATAGAGAAGTACAATTATGACAGTATAAGTAAAGAGTAAATAATGATACAAAGTTATATTTTTCTTTAATTCTTTAATCGTCAATACTAAAATTAGAATAAAAAGAATAAATTAAAAGTTGTCGAAAATCCAAACAAATAAATTTAATTGAAAAATATATTAATTATAATTTTAAACTACTGTCAATAATTAAATTAATTAAAAAAAGCATTGTATTATATTGTTGTATAGATTTTAAATGCTTAATTATTATTATGTCCTGAAATCTGAAAATGTTATAAAAAATTTACAATATTGAAACAATATTTTTTACTTTATTATAGCAAATAATAATAGCGTCACATTATTTATTCAAACTTTTTGCATTATTTTATAAATAAAAGCAACAATTATTTCAAGCATAAATTCTTTAATATAATATGACGTAGCGTGAAATGATGACACGCGTAAATAAAACAAATAACGTCAAGCTACAGCTACGTTTTTACTTTTATATTTAACTATAATCCCAATTTGTATATTTTATGCTTGCAATTATTTTTTGCATTTTTTTAACTTTTTAAAAATGCTTTGGCTTCGACTAAAAAGTTGTAAAGAATTATGCATTGCAATAATTAGAATTTTATATGACAAAAGCAATAATAAACTTAAAATTTGCATAAATTTCTATCCTACAAGCTTTGCTATGAATAAATCAATTACTTTTAATAAACAATTTTAGCAATTTGCGTAATTAAAAATTCTGCAAAATGCATAATTTACTCATACACTCATTTTTGTTACAAACTATAAAAGTAATTTTTTAATAATTGAAACTAAAAAATAAGTAGTTCAGTAATTAATACGTATCAGTTTTACTATATCCAAAATGAATGCAAGCACTCAGTTGATAATAACTGAATAAATAATGATTACTCAAAAATTGATCAGTGTTTATTCTAACAAATTAATAACATAAATATTGTAAGTATTAGCGATTGCTTGAAAAAAAATATTTAAGCAAAAAATTCTTACTGATTTATGCAAATATTACTTTTAGCAGATTTTATTTTTGTGGCAAAATTGACAGCAAACTTTATTACATTGATAAATGAATTCAAAAAAAAGACTAAAATAAAATTTATCCGCAATAACGTTTTCAAACCAAATATTTAATTCTTTCAGCTTTCATATCCTTTTTAAGCTTAGCAATTTCATTTCAGCCAAAGCTTTTCTAAGCAGTTTTGCTAAATATATTTTTATCAAAAATATAGGCTCCAGTGCTAAAAAAATATTATCTTTAATAAAAGCTATTTTTATACACTTATTCATAAAATATAACACTAAATACTGCTTTGACATCTGATCACTTTGAAAAAAATTATTATCACAAAAATTGTTTTTTTGATCACTGTAAATTTTCATCAACATTCATGCAATCAAACTTATACACAGTATAATTAAAATATATTTTGACAAAATATTACAGTGTAACATTATTTAAAGCATTTTCTGGCTAGAAGAACATACCAACACAATATCATTTATAAATTCATTATTAATTTATCAGTATTTTGTAGTATTATTTGTAAAAATTAATTTTCAGAAACAATAACGCTACTTGAAAATATTACATCAAATTGAATTGATTATCAGATGGTTTCTTTTAAAAATAGTTATTTGATTAGGTGAATAACTATTCCAAACTAGCTTGATAGTTAGATAGCAATTTTAAATAGTTCTTTTTAAGTTTTGTGGAATAAGAATAATCATATTTGTTTTTGAAAGATAAGTTATAATACATTAATGTAATTATAAATCTATAAATCAAAGTTTTAAAAAACAAATATGCCGATTTTACTTTATAAAGTTTATCAACGATCTCTTGTAAAATTTAAAATATTATACTTTTAGCAGTTCTAATTTTTAGTTCATCGCAATATAAAAAGCTGAAGCGAACAAAACGTCAGTAAGAACTCAAATTGATAATCGAACACTTGAAGCTATTTGCAAAATTTAAAAAATATGATTTTTAAATAAACCCCAAAAAATTCATTTCATGTGTGATTGAAAGTTTCAATATGATCGCAAATGAATTTGTTCATATTCCAAAACTGAAACTAATTTTTATACTAAAAGGCAATCACAGAGGGTTATATAACATAAAAAAATAGCAGAAGTTGACATTTATTACTTAATTTATTTAATGAAATTTTTGACCACTTTTGATTGAAATCAAAAATTATCCGACTAATTCATTTATTAATATTTAACTGACAATTTTGAAAAAAAGGGGCGAAGAAATAGTAAAATTTATTGCCAACTGTGAAGAAATTAATTGCACTGAATTGAAGAAATGAATCTTTGCACTGAACTGAAGGAATGAATCTCTGCACTGAATTGAAGGAATGAATCTCTGCACTGAATTGAAGGAATGAATCTTGGAAATCCGACAATATCAGTCATAATAACTTTTAAGTAAGTTAGTTTGGACTATCTTACCAAAATTTTTATCGTTTATACATAAATCATAATTAAATTGAAAGAAATAAAATTGAATAAAGAAAAAATTAAACACTAATTTGAAGTTTAACAATTTATTCAAAAGAAAAAAGTAACGAAAATGCAGAAAAAAGTAAAATAAGACTTTTTTATATATGCAAAAAATAAATAAGCAATACAAAAAGATTATATTGAAGAAAGTTTGAAGAGTTATTTAATTTATTTGTTTTCGAATTAAACTGAAACTAAGCGCTTGAAATCCTACATAAAATTTAGCAGTGTGCTCTCATAATATGAAAATTTGAGCTGCAATTCATAACAATAAATATTTAAGTATGAAATGTAGTTTGTTAATTACACTTTTTTTAATTAATAATTTCTAAGCATTATTTGAAATGCCTGTTTTTTAAAGTATAAAATGTATTTGTTAATTACAAGTGATACAAAGCTTTTGGAATTAAATTTTATATCTTCCTTAGTCTCTTAAAATTTTCTGAATTCTCGTGTTTGTTACATTTGTTTACAGCAATTAGCAATAACACAAATATTAGCAGTCGCTTGTACAGCCTCAAAAGATGACTTCTTTGTGCTCACTAACTATTTTATTTTGTAAATTATTGTATAGGTAGAAAAAAAATGGAAAGGAATTTATGACATGATTTCCATGCTTGGGAGTAAACGTTTAAGATATAATGCATTAAGCCAATATTTTAGGGTAGACTTAAAGTTGTAATCTCAGTAAAATTAATGATCAAGTTGTAATATTTAATAAAACCAAGTTGCAATTTAGCGCATAATTCACAGTGGTATAAATTACGTATGCATAAGTAACAGCATTTGCGATTCACAAAAAAATTCTAATCATATAAATTCAACACATGAATGATAATAAAATAATAAAATTTAAATTAACAGATGATGACTTTGATTTGTAAATCAATCAAACAAGAGAAAACATTCAATAATTACTAACGATTTCCATAATGATCAAATTTAAAGTTAAATGTTATAATTTGGAATAAAAGATCAAATTTTTTGCACATATTGAGAAGTAATTAATCGACTTAGTATTATATGACAGTTTATTAAAAAATGATAGACAAAATATTGGACTAATCGGTTATGAACAAAACTTCAGAATCGTTAATCAATCTGATTTACCTAATTTCCGACGTAGTATCAAAAATAACGCATTATTAATAACAACATATGTTGCACTGAATTCTTACTTACCATCCACTTGATGTAAAATAACAAATGCATTCAAAAAATCTGGCAGTCATCAAAATTAGTACAAAACAACGATATGAAAGATTTTGAAAATAAGTTTTTGTATAACATCTGCTTGCATTTGCACTGACGAAGTGAAAATTCATAAATTATATTAAAAAAAATTATTAAAATGCAAATTTTTTTTTCATAATTTTCATTTGCTCTTATAAAAATTTATTCAATTTTTATTGTTGTTAAATTTTATTTTCTTTTTTTTCATTTAAAATTAGAATTATTTTTCCAACTTTTTTTTTACTTTTATATTTTTTGAAAAAATTTTCGTTTTAAAATTTTAACTTTTTTGTAATTTTTAAACATTTTTTTAGTTTTGATTTGATCTTTCTTCCAGATTTAATCTTAATCTATACATTTTAAAATTGTTTTCATCATAAAATATACATTTTAAAATTGTTTTTATCATAAAATTTGCATACAATAAATATAACTTTTTTCAATAATATATATAAAAATTTGACGCGATAGTTACTTATTCATTGATACAATTATAAGTTTTTGTTTCTGAAATTTATTGCGATGAAAAACTTTTTGAAACTGACACGAAAAGTTTACAACTTTTTGACTAATTAATTTAATAATTTAAATCTTATATTTTTTAAATATCTTTTTAATGTGATTTTGTTGGAATTATTTGTTTATGATTAAAGAAGTGAGATAAATACAATTAGGAGCGAAAAATGAAATAAAACTAAACAATAATACTTTATATTTGAGTATTTATTTATTATAA
>UYYF01000552.1:0-12283 GCA_900618365.1 Thelazia callipaeda
ATATTTCATACTTTTTTGCATTAATTTACGTTTCAAATGCTACAGAATTACGCCTTTTGACGTGGCAATTTTTCTCGATGTCCGTGTCATAATTAACTCATGTAATTGATACTAATAATGGCCATCGATTCATTATTTGATTGAAAATACGCATTCATAATTGCTATTTGAGTATTTGCATAAATTATAATGTTTAAAATCAAATACTTTTTTGCTTATTCAAATTTTTAGTGAAAATGAGCAAATAGAACTTTACCAAATTTGTTAGCAAATATGAATAACTATCATTTTTTTAATTCCTAATTTTTTCTTTGAATTACTTTAACTTTACGGTGATTATTATTGACCTTTGCATACCGGAATAGCAGTTCAAATTAGTACCAAATTCAAGGGGTTTTTTATTACTTTCCTTTTTTTGTAGTTAAAATTGAACACTTACGTTAATACACGCACATGCTTATTTTTCTGTTCAATTTTGAAATGCAAAAAGTTGGGTTATTTTGTAGATTTTGTGATCGAAATTGAAAATTACAGTCTGTCCTCATGCCCACTTCAATACAATTTCAGATTGTATTATTTAATTTGTTGTCTGAATTCAAATTACACTTTTTAAAATTCACATTGATCGTTTTCGATTACTTTTTGTTGACAGAAGTAGTACTTTTTCATATTCGGGGCTCACATTACAGTAATTTCATATTTTTGTTAATTATTTGAGTGGAATGATTTTTTGCTTTATTCGTATATTTTTACCAACAGACCAAATATTTTCAGTTTTGTATTCTACATATTCATATTCGTATTATCATTCTTCTGCTTATTATTATTACTTCTGTAATAATATTAGTAATATTATTACTATTATTATTGTTCATATTATTATTATCCATATTACAAACATTATTATTTATGTATTTATCCATTTATTTACTTATTTATTACTATAATTATATTATTGTTATTATTATTAATGTTGTAATTGTCATTGCTATAATAGTTATTACTACTACGACATTACTAATTATTATTTGCCAGCTTTGAATTAAAATATAGCAAAAGACTCTCTCCGAATATTTAAATATGTATATTTTTGTAACATTATTCTTCACTAAGCTCCACAATTTTCACGCTTTAATTTTAAAACTTTGGCAAGTTGCTTTGATATAAACTTTCAAGTAATACATGCAAGCTTAGTGTGTTTGTTTGAATAGATATTCATATGAAAACCTTATCACATTTTATTATCATAAATAGTCATGCAGAAGAATTCAGAAAGTTAAAGCAAATAGCTCATCTGCTAGAAATTGCTTTTAGCTTTTCGATAATGGAATTATTCGATGTTACACACAATTTATGATTAATACACGAGCTTTGCGTAGAGAATATTTCTGTTAAATGTATTCTATTTTATTGCAACTAAAACTTTCAAACTACTTTTGATGCCAGTATGTACATCTATCTATCTATCTATCTATCTCTTCTCTTGCAGGTAGATATGTTTCTGCAGTAATCCAGATAATTTTTAATCTAATTCAGCTATTTTTTGCCTTTCAACAACACTTCAGATTCTTTTAATATGCTTCTCGCTAATATTATTTATTAGAATTTGGATAATCTAAAGTTTGAATTGGATTAATAAAGTGATTCACAATCAGTCAGTTAACAACTGACTACTCTTGTCCATCTCTTACACTGAATTTGTTGGTAGTAATAAGTCATCGAAACTATTTTTTCTATCTATTTGAATTCTGCTAGTAATTTTGATAAACAAAATAATATGTGATTCATCAAAAAATGCTCGAACGAAAGCTATTCAAATAACACACTTGCTACGAGAAAAAAACAAGTGAATGATTGGAAAACGACAGAACAAATCAACTTTTAAATTATTCTCTTCATTGGTATGTACGTGTACGTGAGTAGTCACAATTGTTTGTGACTGATTACGTTTACGTACTTAATGTATATACGTACTCATGTATTTATTCACGCTAATTAATCAATTCATTGCTGATGAATTAGCTTAAGTAAATATGTATGTCTTATTTTGATTATACAAAAAAGAGATATTTTAAAGTGGGACTTGAAGTTTCACTCGAACATTTGACATTTGAACTTTGCATTTCAATATTTCACACTGAATGTAAAGCTGCAGTGTATTTTATAATGCAAAAAAAAAAAACGAAAAAAGTTATTGTACTGTCAATTTGCAAGTCATTATACTAATATTTCTTGTTTAGGCAATTCTTGTGCAGTCTTTACAACGCGAACTTTTTGATGACCTCAACCGATAACAGTCTTCTGCTCAGTTGACCTTTTTTAATTTGTTGTTATAACTGAACCCTTTCACTTGAATTTTTCTCCGCTAACCGATAAGAATTTTCTACTTAGTTGATTCTTTCCAATTCATTTATTCCCATGTGATATAGAATTTCATACATTATTGTAGAAGAGCCAAACTGATATTTTTTCAGTTTGGCTTTTGTCGAATTATTTTTCCTCAGCTGACCTTTTTTCAAATGACTATTTTGGAATTGACCTTTCTTTAAATGAACTATTACATGATTTTGGAATAAAAAACAAAGAAACAAATAATATAGAAGATGGAAATACCAGACAAAACTCTTAAAAACACTACAGCAAAGCCAAACTTTGAATCTCTATCCTGTATGCAATTAATCATTTAGTTTTGAGTCACTAAGAAAGAAGAAAAAGCTTTTTCTGTGACAGAATCTATCTAAAACTGACCCATTAACGTGATGTTATCATGATAATACTATACTCTTTCTCACTACGAAATAATGAACTACGTAATAAAATACAACATATATTAGCAGAAACCTAATTACTGCATGACTACTAACTGCTTCTGAAACACCAAAACACCGTGAAGCAACAAACATCATATGAAGTAAGCACAATAATCAGTACTTGATAAATTAATGAAGCTGCTCGATACTTTTCATAGCGGGACAGTAAGTTGTTGTATTTTACAGCACTAAATGCTTCAGCTCTCATTTTAATGATTGCTTTACAGTGTTGCTTCTCATTTACTATCCTTAAATATAAGTAATAATAATAGTAGTAGTAATAGTAGAGTCATACTTAACAAGTATTAACTCTTAACATGTTGCCAAAGTATCACCCTAATCTTGTATATAAGTGAACAAAAATAGATTATTTTCTGTCTGAGTCACATTTCAATTGCTCAATTTGATGTTACAAATCTTTCATATGCACATCTTAAACATATTATGCCATGAACACATGTACAGTAACTAGCTAAACACATTATATTATTGTACATAAGTTTTCCAGTATTTTATGACTTTCTCATGGTAACGTACTGTATTCTTACTGAACATATTGCTTGTTATTTTTGCTTGAAAGCATAATGAAGACTTTTCTTTAGAGATTTGCTTACTACAGTCCTGGTTTGCATGCGTTACTCAGAAAAGGTGAAAATCTGATAGTATTTCGTTCATGTCTGCACCTTCACGGCAAATTAAATGTGTTGTGGTTGGTGATGGTACTGTAGGCAAAACATGTATGTTGATATCGTACACGACGGATTCATTTCCCGTAGAATATGTCCCTACAGTGTTAGCTTATTTATCATTCATACTTTGTGTTACTGTGTAAAAAGGCTTTTTATTAGTTTAAAAAATAAATGAATTTCCTTTTTGGATTGCTTTAAAATTTTGATTTCTTGCATTTTTTTAAATAGAAGTTAGCAATCAGTAACCTTCATAGTTCTGATAATAAATAACTACAAAAATATAATCGCAGGAAGCAGTCAGTAGTTTATTTTTCAAAACACTTCTTGAGAAAATATCTCTCTATTAGTATACAAGTTCTAATTAAAAAATCTGTTCAGTTAAGGTCAGAACATTATGAACAATAAGTTTGATGACATGTAAACGTTTTTATATTGTAGTGATAGTCACTAAAAATTTGGTTGTTTATTATTTTCGGTGAATACTCTCTAGCTGCAATAGCAATTATTTTCAGATTTGATAATTTCTCAGCACAGATGATTGTTGATGGACACGCCGTCAATCTAGGCTTGTGGGATACTGCTGGACAAGTTGGTTGCATTATAATTTTCTGCATGGTCATAATTTTATCATTATTCATAGGTATGAATGATGATAATAATGAATAATTTGTAGGAAGATTATGATCGTCTACGGCCACTAAGTTATCCTCAAACTGATGTCTTTGTTTTGTGCTTCAGTATAGTTGCTCCTGTATCTTTTGATAATGTGATTACTAAGTGGATACCAGAAATTCGTCATAATTGCCCAGATGCGCCAATACTTTTAATAGGTTATTTACTATATTGTACAATAGGAATGGCTTTATTTTTATCTACATTGTCTTCTTATTATCATTGTATAGTTCATGAATGAATTTTCTGAATGTACTCAGCATAGTATATTTTAAAATGTTTTAGGAACAAAGCTGGACTTACGAGATGATCCAGAAACATTAAGGATTCTGAATGCTGATGGGAAGCAGCCAGTGACTAAGAACCAAGGACAGAAAGTTGCTAGACGAATTAAAGCAGTTAAATATCTTGAATGTAGCGCTTTAACACAGCAAGGCTTGAAAACAGTGAGAGACTTTCCTTACTTCATCTCTTGCTATATTAGTATCGTTATACATTTGTTAATGATTTGGGTGCTCCTTTTAACACAAGCACATTATTATCACTGAATGCAAATTTGTCGATATCTCGCTAATCTTACATAGATGTTTCCGATACCAGTTTCGTGAGAAATTACGTATTTGACGGAATATCTTACTATTTTGGTATTATTAAAACTCTCATCTGTAGTTGATTTCAATTCATTTGTTTTGAAAGCATGATTCAGTAAGAAGAAAATAATTTTTAGAATTAATCATATTCATTTCTATGAGTTGATCTTACAGGTTTTTGAAGAAGCTGTGCGAGCAGTTATAGCGCCAAAACCTACGGGCAAAAATAAAAATTGTACGATTTTGTAGCACTGCTCTTTTCGCCCTCAAACATATCGAGTGGTGTCAATTTCGATAGATTCTTGAATCAGTGATTTTGAAATAGGTGCCAAAATTTTTAATTTCTTTATCTCTGATTAAAAAATAAATCAGATTTGAATTCAGATTATAAATCATTCTATATAATGACTTCTGATATGCCTTATCAGTTGTATCGTTTTGTGGTTAGTTGCGAAAAAGTTGTCTTCTTAAACTAAATCTAAGTTTTTAAAAAATATTCTAAATTATCAGGAATCATTTATTTGTGCTTGAATTCTGACAGTAATAAATACAGAATAGCGCTTTCATGGAAGCTTATATATTTTGTCTTCATAACATTTTGGGATTCTTTAAATATATTAGTTGTAAAACGAATTTACTGAAATATATCGTAAAATTATGTCTGTGCTACGATTTAGATGATTTAGCGATGCAAGTTAATTCATATTGAATTAAAATCTTTCGTCTTATTTGCATTTCTTATACCATCTCATTTTATGTATGCATTTGATGCTACGTAAGGACGTACCACATCTTTGGTTTTATACGAAATTTTTGCTTTTATTGGCAAAACCACTTTAGGTTTTCATTTTACTGCACGACTTATTACATCTCTACCATCGTATTAAACTGTTTTCATTTTTTCCTTTCGTCTGTGCGCTTCTTCAATGCTTTACTTTTCATTACACCTTTAATAAGAAATTAATTTAAGAAACGTCATACTCACTTCATTCTGTTAAAATATCACCTTCACAATTGATCTTTGGTGTTGCTCATCGGTCACATTTATTTAGATTTTCATACATACTTTGATTCTGCACAGTTTCCAAAAATCACTAGGTAAAGATTTCGAGAATACATGTATTTCGATCATTTTCAAATATGACGTGTATGAGATCTTACCGATGTTAACGACGATTGTATGTCAATCTCATATTAATCATCCTACTCCAGCTCATCCTGCTTCACTTCATTTTTATGCCGACTTTTACATTTCTGTCACAAGTTCTCTATGATGTAAAAATTTCTGCAATTTTGTCAGTAACAATTCTGTATAGATATTGTCATGTGTCAAACACAATTATTAAACACTAACTCGCTTGATCTAGAACAATTAAAGAGATTTACCAACTTTCTTAGCCACCATGTAATTTCTTAGTGAAATGAAAAATACAAAGTCGTATTCACTAAATTTCGAGCTTTTGCATCATTATCATCTACAACAGAACAACGAGATCGCAGCTCTACATACCCTAAACCAGTTTAAGGCGCGTGGATTGGATCCTGATGCTCAAATTTACATTCAAATAAATGAACAACTGATAACATTTTCTAATTTACTTTTCAAAATAAAAATACGCCATCAAGTACATAGATGTTTGAAACAAATGAAGAAAGACAATATAGTTTGCGTGCAAAACACAACAAACAACTTTCACTAGATTAAAGTTCCAGGCATAAAAATAACGAGAAGCAAGCCTGAGGCGGTAATGACTAAGGACAATTATTGATTCGCGTAAATTAAAGCTCAATTATAAACTAAAGGCAGCAAATGCACCATTTATTCCCTTCAAAATCAACAAAAAAACCAAAAAAGGTTAAGATCGGTAGCAATTTTCGTACAGATAACCGGAGTCTCAAAAGCAAATCCCCTAGCTCTTTAAGTTGCACATGTTATCGCAATAAAGATCTTCAAACTTCAAAAGAAATATTTACGTAAGAATTATCTATAGGACTTCATCCACTCAAAGGAAATAGTCAGGGGTTTGTCGAACAACGTTCGTTTCCGATTTTCTTGGTGCTGGATCAAACTGCAAAAATGAATACCGCAGTTCGTCATCTAGTTCAACTATTGCAGCTTGATTCGCGCAACGATAACAGTAATTTGGTGCCGAGAATACTGTTACTACGTTACGATCATGACTCCAATTATAACCCTGCAAAATTTGAGCTTTTTTAATCCAGTTGTAAAACCGATCATGTTTCATAGCTTATATGAAAAATTACTAGCAAACCAATAATGCTAAGTTTTATTTTTGAATGGAGTACTATGCATTTTTTAGATATCAACAATAAATCTACTCTGATCAAAAAATTATGCACGAATGATTCCTTCCTGCTGTAAGAAAAATTATGGAAAAAACGTAAAACAATTTTTTTGCTTGTAGTTGACCTTACAATAATGCCTAAATTGTACATAAGAGAACATTACTCGTTAGAAAATGCACATACTTCCATGACAAGCTGATGAGCACGAGAAATTAGGGTAAGACTATTGCCATGGTTGAATGTTTCAGATATATCTTGACCAAAGGTATATCCAGCACCTCGTGGTGAGATACCCCAACCTCCGCGGTCATCTGGATCTGACCATAGCAAATCACACATTGGCCCTACAATATATTATTAACAGAATTCCTATATTCTGCACGCAAAAATAACTTTGAAAAAAAAAATTGCGAAAATACCTTCGTGAGGCACTTCTTGAAGCCTATCAAGTGAACGAATGTGATCTAAACTGTCAATAGATGGTGAGAGACCACCATGTAAGCAAAATATCTGCCCATCAACAAGAGCTGTCAAAGGAAGATAATCGAACAGATCTGTGAAGTGTTTCCAAACATTAGAATTACCATATTTACGCAAACACTCGTCATAAAATCCATAAACCTGAAACCACTTCATTTTTTTCAGATTGAATTTAAATTATTTGCTAGGAAAAACTACATCAATTGTACAATAAGCTTTTGCATCCCAAGTACAATAGTAAACTGTAAGCTTTAAATGCAAAATATTTCACAATACCTGAGTAATCTGACGTGATTCATGGTTCCCACGCAAGATGGTAACACGCTCCTTGTAACGTACCTGTAATATAAGCAATACTGTCATTGGAAATATAATTTGACGAATGAAATTATACGAACCTCGACTGATGCAAGATATAAATGTTCTTAAAAACAACCTTTAAGCATACTAGTAGTGTGACAGTTTCGACGGAATGGTATCCCCTATCGACGTAGTCACCCATAAACAGGTAATTGGTGTCAGGAGCTTTCCCACCCATTTTAAAAAGCTCTAATAAGTCATGAAATTGTCCATGAACATCACCACACACTGTTACAGGACATTTCACCTCTTGAACATTGGATTCCTTTTGAAGTATTTCCTTTGCCTATATAAAAAATAATTTTGAGTTTTTGACGTTCTTTCGAGATCCTCTAATTAAATTAAGTGATAGACAATGCACATGATTTCTTTTCACTACATAATCACCGATTTTTAGAGACTAAAAGTATGAACAATTCTTCCCAGTGAAATAACAAAGGCTATATGCGACCAACAGCCACTTGTAAAAGGCCAAAAAATCAATACGAGGACTGCATCAGTAACCCAAGAATATCAGAAACTTCTAGTTGCAACTAATATTATTTGCAACTTTAATGCTTTTCTTTCCATTACTTCTACATCAGAAACATAAACTGTTTCACAGATATTTCAAAAATTTTTTTAGCTAAAATGCAATGACCGTTTTTGATTCAAAAAAGATTACTACAAATAATTTTCGTCAGAACCTCTAACAGTATTTATTTCCTAAGGTGAAAAAACAACAGCAATAAAAGCACTACTACGCTACTACGCAGTCATTTAATTGTTTGATTCTATTCCTGATTTTTCCAATAGCAATTTTTTGCGTTTTTTAAATCAGACAGTACACTAAACTAATTAGTTTAATTTTCAATAAGACAACTGATATCGATACATGGTACAGGAACAATCGTGATAAGCATGTTACACCAAGTATTTCAAACATCCAGAGACTATATTTAGTTTACTCCCTAAATCTATTAGTTCAATATGAATAAGGCTGCTTTATCCCTATAAAGAAATTCAAAGTTAATTTTCGAATGATCATGAAATACTGTCAATCTCCTCCATAACAAATATGACGAAGAATTCAAAACGAACCTTTTCGCACAATATTTTCACTTGCATCTCAGAGAGTTGCTCACAGTTATACAACTTCTCAATCCACTGATCTAATTCCTTCAAAGTAGACCGTTGTATCGTATCACCAGCAGATGCGGATGGAACAGCCAGAATATTTTTCGGAGGTGAGTCCATGGTTTTCCTGAACTACCTGAAAATAATTTGATAGTTACCAAGACAATTACAAAGTGAAAGGTAGGAAAGAAAACTATAATGTACTGAATTACAGTTACAGCTACTATTGTTAAATAATAGTGAACTATACAAATAAAATATCATTTTAAACTATACTAATCTAATTAAATAATACTAAAGCTTTATTATCTAATTAAATAACTCTGTCAAGATATGAATAAGCAAACATTAAGCCTACTAGACTGGGCATCTGAAACAACAATCCATATGAAAATTTGTGTTTGCACTCTTAATTTTTATTCACTGTAAAAATTATTTTATTGTCACCAATTTCGACAGATTAAAATTATATAATAAAGCTTTAGTATTAAAAAAGACTTTCAAAAGAGACAACTATAGAAGCAAAAACCACCAAGTAGAACAAATATATTCGCAAAATTTTCTATCGAAGTAAAAACACGTTGATAGGGTGCGGTTGAAGAGGGGACAAAGAAGCTTTCAAATGAATTGAACTACTCAGAGTACGCTAAGTGACCAATATTTCTAACGTATTGTAACAGCTAATCTTCATATTCTAATTAAATGATTAAAAAATGTTGGTTATTTTACCATAATAACGAATGAGCATAAATGGAATTTGAGTCTTATAAAAAATTGTAGAAACTAAGTAATGTTCAACAAGCCAGACATAGTGGACACTATAAACGTAACAGAGTGGTTCTTAACATTTAACTAATGAAGTATATAACACGCATGAAGAATTTTTAGCTAAAGAAAATCATAAAGCGCATGATAAAACCTTGTAAAGAGTGAAAAGGAGATAATTTTATCAGACAAATCTCAACATTCCAACTTAATTATATTTCATACGATCATTTACTATTCCGAATAGTTTGCTTAACGATTGATCATCCCAAACTTGCATACTACAATTTCATCAGCAAGCAGCAAGTTACGAAAAAGAGAAAACGTAAAAATCCAAGTATTAGACGTAAAACTAAAATAGAGGTCAGATGGACACGTTAGCGAAAACCTAGTAGTACGAATGAAAAGTATTGAAATATCTAAAAGCAACCCTCCCGCCGACTCTTCTATTGAACATGCAATCGATAAATTGTAATGCTGCGAAAGAGAGAATTCGTTGCAGGACCCAAATATTAGGTAACAATTTATTTAAGGAATATATTTATTCAAAGGTCATTGAAGAAGGACTTATACTTGCGTATAGTTACTTAAGCACTATAATCAATTTTTTAGAACTGATTGAGTTTCAGGATATACTCGTGTGAGCTGAAGGACTGCTGGGAACTGAAGGACTGAGCTCGATCTCGAGTATAGTCGTCTTTCTAGACAGCGAATCTGAAGATTCAATGAAATTAGCACAGTAAACAAGAAACACGAACATACAGTCATAAGATAGTTTTATAACCGTAATCGGCGATTTTTTGCAAAGCTTTTCTTACAAAGGAAAGATACTGTATACCGTAATCGACCTCTTTGTTTTACCGCAATCGGGCTATTGCATCATATATTGCTTCCTGTTTATATCTCTTCGCGCAATCAGATTTTTTGGTATTACGGTATACAATCTGCAAGGCAAAGAATTAAGTGACTTGTGTACAGACGAAGATAGCTATTTGTAATTTTTGAAAAAAAAAAGTCATTGCAACGTATCTTTCAGTTATTCATAGTAGAATACAACTTTTGTATTTTGTTTTTATTTTCTGACTTTGCCCGTGACATTACCATCAGCCGAAGCAGTACTGTAATTTTTTTGCAAACAAAAAGTTTATAAAAAAGTAAAATTATGCTGTCACTTTTATTAGCGATAAATACTTCTGGAATGCAATGACACCAAAGCGCATCTACACTTAATTAAGATTAAACTTCTTAGTTACTCAAACTTTAAATGAATATATTATTCGAAGAGATATTGAATGCTAATGACCAGTAATGTTGACCTTTGCATAGTAAAATATGCTTATTCTGAAAAGTCTGACATACAGTAATTGAAATAGTAGTAACCAAAAGCAAATGGTTACTCGTTATGCGTGCGTATTCATCTCTTAGTAATAATTAAAATTACTCCTTAAATTTTGTATTGCTTTTAATATCTCCAAAATTACTCTATAGCGTGAAAAAAAGATTAATCAAGTGTAATGAATTATTGCATTACTATGATAATAAACTTCAAAAATAAGACTAAATAAGCAGAATGTCAGAAAATTTGCATAAAATATTATACATTTGCTGATGAAAAGCTAACATCTTTGAGTCTGTGAATATTACTTCATATCTTTGTTCATATTCGTTTTCACTTCATTTTATCAAATAATTTAATTATTAAAAATTCATCCGAAGAAAATAATCACTAAAAAATAATAATCATTTGAGGTTATTTTACAATTAGTGCAGTTACAAAATCTCACTTTGAAATCATGATTTTGTAGGTTCTTATAATGTAAATTAACGAAAGTAAATTTGTTTATGATATTTGATTCAATTTTGTTGCAAAAATTTTGTTTCACAAAAACTTAATACTGCTGTATTATATTCTTACAGTACTTTTCAGTACTTTTAGTGGTGGTTTGTAAATTTTAACTTATTTGAGAATGACTATTTAATTAATAAAGTTGATAATGGATGAACCTTCTATATGGCCTTATTAATCAAGCACATTAGTTTCTAATCACTTGACTTATACGATCTAGAAATTTGCATTATGTGCATGATTTTTTAAGCTACTTTGTAGCAAATTTTTATGAATTAACTTGCACATAATAATGTCTTTCAGCTTTCGATGCTTTCAGATCAGTTATGCATGATCTGGAATCTAAATCACTCACAAACATATTTTTAGCTCAAAAAAAGAATTGAACTAGTTCATGAAACAACATGATTTATGCATCACACAAAGGTCAATTTGATCAGAGTGTCTAATGTCAAATGTATGAATTTGAAACTGTTGGCAAGTATACAATTCAAATATTTTCTCATTTGTAATAAATTTGTTATGATAATAATACTTGCTTTGGGATTCTCTTCAACTAAATTCTGATAATTCTCTCCCAGGGAAGAGATCAACTCAAATAGACGACGCTTGCCAAAGGCTAAAAATATACAGAAACTTGTAAGTTAA
>UYYF01000553.1:0-12282 GCA_900618365.1 Thelazia callipaeda
TGATTTGAAATTCGTCAATCACTGTGAAAATAAAAGACTTTTCAATGATTCTTTTTAGTGGTGAAGTGAAAAGAAATTTAAAAAATTTTGATTCACTGAAGACAATAAATTAACCTTTCGTAGCAAATTTCACAGTTTCGAAAAAATCAAATTTCAAAATCTATTCGAAAATGCATTTTGTTATGGATTTTCGTTCAAACTGAACTGATAATTATCTCATGTTCAGTCTTGATCTGATTGATATGCAAGCTGAACTATTCTAGCTAATAAATATCACAGAGAAGCATATTGTTTGTTATAAAAGTTATTATCTGAGGACATTAAACTATCAGTACACAATTAAGCCAATGTTGAATTATTACAAAAATCTAGTTCATTACAGAGAATGTACTTCAACTTTTTGAAACTTCAATCCAAGGAATTGTTTTTGGATAAAGCAATTTGCGCTTTAAATCAATTATCAAACAATGAATTCCTTCCTTGTAACAAACTCGGAATAAATTCAAAGTCAGTAGCGCATAATGTTGAAATATAAGTTTTTAAAATATCACTTCTATCACATAAAACATTTTTAATTATTAATTCTACCTGAGGCTTATTACTTCTTAGCTATTTAGTCAGCAGCATCCACAAGGAATCAAGCATATTACTAAAATGCTTTATGAATTTTAAGTAATCTTTAAGTAATTTTCCAATTTGTTGCTTCATTTTAAATTAAAAAAAAATTGATATAACAAGCGTTGACATTGTAACTTTTAGCTAACATAGAGATAATTTGAATTTAATTTCATTCAATTTCAGTAAACATTTGTAAATAACTTTACTTTGAGCTCTGTGCTTGCAACAAATGTCAATTTTAAGTTTTTTTAATTATAAAACTTATATTGTTATGTCTGCAGAAATGAAATTATGATAATAATTAATAAACATATTTCTGTAAAGACTGCAAAGCACTAATATTATAGTAAATGTTTTTAAATTTTTTATAATTTCTGGTATTTTCATTTGTTGTAAAAAATATTAAAAATGTTATCGAAGAGAAGCAATTTTCTTGGTAAAATAATGAATTTCTTAAAAACAACAAGTAATGCCATCAATTGTGATTTGTTTTTTAAAATTTAAAAACAGTCTTGAAAGAACACATTCATTGCGTGAAACAGCAGATTCATTACGTGAAAGAGCACTTCCTCAAACTTCCATTTTTCTTTATTTTTATCTTCGTCTTCGTCGAAAATAAGTTCTGCAAAGCATTCAAATAAAAGAAAAAATTCGGTTTCTTATGGAGGGAAAAAGTGTCATCTGCAATGGAAATGAAAAATTGTGAGACACCTTCTGAAATTCTCCTTCAACTGCTAAAGTATTTATGCTTAAATTTGAAATTTATATGTCATTTAATTAAAATAAGCTATTACTGAATACATTTTAAGACTTTTTTAGCGTTAATAAACGTAGTAAAAATTGATTTGATCTCAAAATTTATTGCCAACTGATTTTGTTACTCGTGAAATTTACATAAATGTAATGAGGAAAAATATACTTTGTTTCAGCAGATATTTCGAACCATCGATATCTCATTAATATCAATTCAATCATGCATATTATGCATTGATTTGTTTGATATGATTTATTAGTGAGAGTAAATCGAGAAAATGGCAATAAGTTTTTTATCCACAATTTCTTGCTAATTTGATTCTAGCTTATATTTTTGTGAATTCGATGTGCTGATGTAGCACTAATTTTACATTTCCTTTTGCTGGCAGTATATTATTTAACTTGGATGTAAATTAATTATTTAACGAAATTCCCAAATAACTTTTATGAATATTACAGTAACTTTGGTCGATTTTGGGATTACTCCAGTAGTACTATTACTCTTCTCTAAATTCATTAATTTCTCTCTTCATAATAAATTAAGTGAATAATTGTAATTAACAAAGTAAGTGCTAGAAACATAGAAATGAAGAAGTAAGTAATAAATAACCAGAAATTAGTTTTCAATGATTGCTTATTACTTTAACAAGTATGATTAAATTCTGCTCAGTAAAGAACGTGAAATGCTATAATTATATTTTAAATAGAATCTACTTGTGCGCTACTAATAACTGCAAAATATATTGTTAAAAACCGCTAAAAAAAGATACGTTTACATCTGACAATAATTAGAGCAATTAGAGTTAATTAAATGCAATTAACTTTTATTTTATAGCATAAATATGCAAATATTTGATGTACACAGTGATAATTTAGCAGTGATTACTAGTATGAGTATACCATAATCTTGCGCAGTTTGCTGAATAGTACTTAAGTATGCAAAAGGATTGATTCTCCACACAGTCTTAGAGAGGCTTATTTGGAAAATAATAATGAGCCCATGAGTAGTTCTGTTCTTATTCTTGTACTTATTTCCATATAATCGTAAATTTAATAAACTCATTTAATGATAATTTTATAAGAGAGCCAGACAAAATAAAGCAAATAATAATAATGTGTGCTAAAGAATGAAAAGTATGAACAAACTTGAATTATTTTATTACTTCAACAATTCAAACAGAAGCTTTGAACTATTTCACGCACATAAGTACGTGAAAAAATTCAACGCTTCCATTCAAATTCTATCTCTAATAATTGCTAAAAAAAGATTCATGACTTTCCTAACAAATGTTTCTTAGATCGATACTGTAAATTCTAAATTTATTAGATGCTAAATTTTATTAGATCCTAAATTTTATTAGATTCTAAATTTTATTAGATTAATTTTGAGTATTTAATAAATATTATTTAAACTTCACAAGATGAGAAAGAAATGTTTACAGTTATGAAGGAGGCAAAAACAAGTATATAATGAAGTATTTGGCATTGAGAAATGAATCTTTTTTTCACTTGTGGCATTTAATGGAGTCAGAATTAACATTTTTCTTTACGTTTTTACTTGCAGTAATTGATCGTTGTTCACGCAAAAAATTCGAGAAATTACTTCAACGACCTTCATGACTACATTATATAACTTAATTTTCAACAGTTTTGACTGCAAATATTAGAAAATTTAATTGTCAAACCAGTTTATCAATTCTTGTCAAATAATCACTTAAATAACATTGATCACTGAGTGAATATTTGTTTTTTTTAGCAGTAAACTCATAACGAGAATTGCTTCAAAGAACGCCAAATAGATGTATGGTGTAATATGTGTTAGAAGCCTGACGTACATCGTCGGACAAGCTAAATCTCTACTACAATTTTGGCTGCAAACAGACGTGCATTGAGTTTTCTGGTCAGCAGTCCTGAGAGAACATCAAGTCCTTTTCAATAAAACTTGTTTTATCCCTGCACTCAACATTCATGTTTCTGTACTGATAACAACTAATTAATCTTCGATAAAAATAATATCTAAAAACTAAAAAGTACCAAGTTACGTTAAGTAAAAGTTGATACAGAAACATATTACTTTGGAATCAATTTCTGATGCTACGCTAATTTCGCTGACATGGTTGAAGGCTAGTAAAGATGTTGCAACCAAGAACGAATTTCAGAACAGATATTATTTCTATCTTTAAGTAACGTTAAAGAGTTAAGTGACTATCAGATTTTTGAGTTTGCAATTAAATGAGACTAAAATCTACACATTCTGAGTGTAACATCACTAGACAGTGACTAGTTTCCTAACAAAATTAAGGATCCTTCTGCAAAACTTCAAAACAATGGGCAAAAAGGTATCGGGAAGTAACAAATGAATATTTGCAGCCTTCTACCAAATTAATTATGATGAATCTAAGTCATCTTGTTATCGACAAAATATACATTGCTTACCATCACATGCAAAATAATCATAACTAATAGATACGGTGAGCTTATCATACAACAAAGAATACTTAATGTTAAACACCAATTTGTCTGCCAAAAACCACGTTCTTTCAATCTCATGATTCCAATAGCTGCATAATTACTCCGATTACCAGAGCGTATGAACGATATTTTCCATTAATCATAACCAAAAGTCGTGATCAATGATGCACAGTACAATACCGTAGTACTTTTATACGCTTTTGAATGTTTAGGAACAATTATTAAAATATGTTGAACACTATCTCTCCAATACGACTTTATTTATTAAAAATTAGAAGACAATAAAGATATTTATGATGATAATGCTCAATAAAAAAATTCCAAGTAGTTCTATAGGCTTCATAAGTATAAGGCCTCTGGTGCTCCTTCATTTTTGCGATAGAGCACATTTTCTTTTGACTTCTTGAAATCGTCCATAGTTACTCTCATGCGACGTTCTCGCAATGCTAGTAAACCAGCCTCCGTACACATTGCCTAAAATTCGATATCAATCTGAATTAAGATTTCAGATACAATATGCCTTTGCATTCATGAAAAAAGAAAAAAGAACACAGAATGTAACTAAAACATTGAGCATATACATACAATACGAAAAAAATTATAAATTTCTAGAATCATAAAAATAACGATGAACAACGCACAACGAAACTTGAGAACATTGTTTTATTGAAATTATAAAAGCAGAGCATAGAAGTCAACCTTAATATCAGCACCACTAAGTTCATCTTTGGATGAAATGAATTCATCAACATCGACATCATCTGCAAGAGTCATTCGTGACGTATGAATTTGAAAAATACGACGTTTAGTCTTTTCATCCGGCAATGGGAATTCTATTTTGCGATCAATACGGCCCGGCCGAATTAAGGCAGGATCTAAAGAATCTATACGATTTGTTGCCATAAGTACCTAAAACAAAAGATAAACTTCTATTAAAACCGGCGCATAAATTCTTATATACTGCAAGATATTGACGAAAGCAAAAGAACTAACATTAACTTAAATTCTTTTTATTATTTAAGAGTTACTTTTACATCACCACGAGAGTCAAACCCATCCAACTGATTGAGTAACTCAAGCATAGTACGCTGAATTTCACGCTCGCCTCCGGAATTTGAATCATATCTCTTAGTACCAACTGCGTCTATTTCGTCTATAAACACTATGGACTGAAAAATGAATTACTTTAGATATTATGATAAAAGATTACATTATGAGAGATACAGTCAAATAATAATAAAAAGAAATTGAAAACCAAGTCTTAACATTGATAACACAAAAGAAACCAAAAAAAATTAATAATGACACCAGAGAGCTCTTAAATTTAAAATCTGATAGAGCCATGAAGATTCGTACTTACAGGTGCGTGTTCCTCTGCTACACGGAAAAGTTCGCGCACCATCTTCGGTCCATCACCCAGATATTTCTGAATGAGCTCCGAACCAACCACACGAAGAAAAGTAGCCGAGGTTTGATTGGCGACTGCTTTCGCCAGCAACGTTTTACCCGTACCAGGACATCCATAAAGTATCACGCCTAATGATATCGAAAAGTAAGATAAGCAAGAATTTCAGATCCCACCTCTGTTTGATTATTAAGTTCCCTTTGTAACAAGGAAATATTACAACTTGTGGGCAAACCAGTGCTGAATAGTTTGTCATGAAAAACGTGCCAAGTGTGAATAAAAAAACAATATACAATGAAAATAGATGAATTAGTTTACCTTTTGGAGGCTTTATGCCCATTTCCTCATAATATTCAGGATGTGTTAATGGTAATTCGACGGATTCCTTAATTTCCTGTATTTGTTGCTCAAGTCCACCAACATCTGCATAGGTTTCCTGCAATGGCAGAATATGATGAAGCGTGCTATATTTGCAGAAAGTGCTAATGGTTGTGCTGAAGTTGATAATCATAAATTTCACAATGTAATATGATAGCTTTCAAAATATAATAAGACAAAGTGAAATAACTAATACATAAAAATTTTACTTGTGGTGCTTTCTCTAACTTCATGACCGAAACCATTGGATCAGTATCATCAGCCAGAACACCTATTACGGCATGTGTTTTGTGATTCAATAATACAGCACAGCCAGGTTCCAACTGCTCCTTATCAACAAACGAAAGAATGTTCACGTAATGTTCACTGCCTACGTTCTAGAATGCAAGTTTATGGAAACAATACTTTGGAATGTGCTCATTAATGATATTAGTAATGTAAAAACTCACTGTAGAAACGATTGCGTGCTGATCATCGATGATTTCTTCCAAGTTACCAACAGCCATAGGTGTTCCACGTAAGTCATTTACTTTACTACGTTCTTCCTAAAACTGCTTCAGTTTCAAGCCAATCAAACAAACAAAAAAAGTTTTTAATAATAAAAATACCATACGCACTAATTAATAGGTTTATCGTTATTCAAAAAACGTTACTTCTTGTCTTTCTTCTTGTGGCTTCAAGCGCTCCTGATTGCGAATAAATTCCTGTTCCATCAAAAGATAGTCCTTGACGCGTTCATATTTCAACAATTTTAAACGACATCGAGTGTGCGGTGTAACTGGAATACATAACAGTAAGTCAAACAATTGATAATCTAAATACTATTTGACAAAACCAAGTAAACCTGTAAAACAAAAGATGATATAAAAATAACCTGTGGGTAGTTTTGTTGCTGCATCAGGTCCTTTACCTTTCTTCTTGCGTTTTCCTATCCGTGTTGGAATTGGTGCTTCATATTTTCGCTTCTTTTCCTATAACAGTGAAAAATGATTTTGTATAAATTATTGTTCGGTATTCTACTTACTCCGCATACGAAATATTAATTTCGAGATGTAAAAAAATCGAATTTTGAGTTTAGAAGAACTGAAAACAACCTTATCCGCATCACCAGCACCTCGATCTTCACGTTTGCTACCAAAACCGGATTGTTGCTGTCCCATATCTGAATAGCGCTGTAGAAAACATACACACGTCTAAGTTTTACATTCACAGAGTGGTAAGAAGAGATATTCTCTTCATGAGCGACAGTATACAGAGAATTCCCTTGTTATTTTGGTAGGAGTTTTGTGGGCCATAAAAGTATGAAGCAAATTAGAAAACAGCTTAATTTCTCAAGTTTTTGATAACCAAAAACCAACCAAAACAAAAAATAACCCTGTCAGCGCTAATAAAATTTATGATTTCAGAAGTGGAACATTTATTACAATGGTATCACTGTGATCTATTTCCCTCAAACTTGCTAGCTGCTCCTACATTTCCGACCACATACTACGCCCGCTAACGACAACATGCACAAAATACTTCTAAGTGTGAATCTTTTTTATCACTGAATACTATTGAAATGTTGCATTGATGTTGCATATCACAAAGTTGAAATTACATTTCCAACACGAAAATTGTGCAGACAGTACAGTAATTACATTTGCTGGCTTGTTTCCATCTTGTATAACATCTTTTTTAAATACAATTTAAGTAATCATGCATGGACTCACTCTAAAATACTGCAGTAACTACGCAACTAGTCAAAGAAAGGGACTAGCGTCCGTACTCGGATGCGACGTACACCACAGATACGCATCACATAGGTTCAGTTTATCTTTACATATGTAGACATGACGCGACACAACACGACATCCTCGTTGTCATTCTCATCTCAATATTGTATACTGTCTTTCAGTTTTATGATTGCAGCAATGACTATAAGATAGTTTTATTTTTTGAGGTTTGAAAACAAATTGATACTACCCAAAAAATTCTTGTAATTATATTTGCGTGATAAATAAGGAAGCCGACAAAACAAGAATTTATAGGTATTGCAGCTAGATGGATGTATCGCAGTGTGTGAATAATACTCTTATATATATCACATCTATTTCGCGACATCTCATATTTACATATATTGTCGCATTAATCATTGAATAATTGTGCCAAGTGTTCACTCAGACATATATTAATCTGTACTCACGATGATTAAATTCATATTAAGCAAGCTCGAAAGTGGTCGCAATTAAGTCGCATGAATTTTGATGAAGTCAGTAGTTGTTGATTACTTTTTATAATTGTTTAATAATGTATATCTCAGGGGATTCTGATTTCTGACTAATACATATAGCTCTTACATGGCTAAAATATAATGTTCAGAAATTTTTTTCTACGATAGATGTCTACAACTGCGTAAAAGTAGTAACAGAACTGATACTAGAAATGCTTATAGTTTACGTACTCTGAACATTCAGATGTCAACCATCCTTGTAGTATAAGTAGAGAGTACGCGTACAGTTTTCTTATATGCAAAAAAATATTGCTGCTCGAGCATACGAAATATTGCACAAGTCCTCAAGTATACAGAAAAACACGCACACTCAAACATACAAACGCAAGGACATACGTATTTTGCTCAATATCCGCTTGTATGTGATTTGAGTATATGACGTAATAAAAAACTCGCGGATATGTAAAAGTCAGATATCATATAGTAATTCATAGCGTGCAATACGTTAAAAGACATCGTATAGTATTTTGACTTATTTTAGTAGATTTGATGTGTGATTGATGGCATGCATTTCAGTGATCTACCCCTTCGCACATCTTAAGAAATTCATAGTGTACAGTACGTCAAAAATTTCCTTCTCTTGACCCAAATTGACTCTATTTACAATTATGTGGTTATTTTTGAGTTTTTTTTCAACTTCTACATTGCATGTCATGCAAGGAGAATTCCATTCAGATCAAAAACATGGCGGTTATTTATAAAATAATGGCAGGTCAAATTAATCAAATTGGATTAGTCTAATTAGAAATTAGCATTAACACTTCATGCTAAAAGTAAACTATTTGGCATGATAATACAGTAAAAATCTCGCTGTATTACTTTTTTTGCTGTCACATTCAAAAGACTTTACTTGATGATTTTTGCTCAAACAATTTGTATATCGTTCTGATAATCTTTTTTGCTACTTTTATTTCAAATATAACAATATTCAACATGGTTTTGATAAATTTTTGCATATTTTCAGTAAATTTTTGTTATGTCTTTCCACGAACTTAGTAATTGCGTAAGTGCTGACGATTTTTCTACTGTAACCATCTTGACCTCATTTTCACGCAATGTCAAATTCATTAATACATTGAGGCATTTTTGAGTAAAACCTGATATTACGTGTCTTTAAAAGTCGCGTAATTTTATCACTTTCTTTGCATACACATTATTTTATAGCAGGTGTATAATCACGAATGCAAAAGAGCTTTGTTGTGATCTTATTGAAATTCTAAAATTTATGGCTCAGCATTTCAAATAGAAAGTTTATTATTCAGAACATGCATTTATATGTTTTCACAGCTGCTATTTTGCAAACAAATTTTAGTTTATTGCCTACGTTTTTGTGAGATTTAAAAGAAGCAGTCGAAAATTGCCTTCAACCTAGTTTGAAAATTCCACACGTTGAAGAGATGAGCTTTTTTGTCCCCATACATTTGTCATACGTGTTTTGTAACGTAGAGATCTTTTTATTTTGAAAATAAAATAATTTTTTCATATCCTCGAAAATCCTCGACTATTTTAGTTCATAAAGTATTCGAAGAGCCAATTTGAAATTTCCATACTGTCATAAGACTACAATATATGTTGAAAATTTAAAACGTTTATACTGAAATGATAGATTCTTTCCGGTTTTTAATCTATAGAACATTGCAGTGTATAGATCTTTACTGTAAAAACTAAAAATAGTTATGAATTTAATCCTTAAAGTATTTATCTGTTTAAAGTAGAAAGTATTTACCATATTCCTGTATAATTTTGGATGCAGATCAAGCTGGAATTGACAACACTGAACGAGAAAGAACTCCGAAATTTGGTTCTTACTGTTGCTCAAGATTTCAAGTTCAAGTATGAAACACTGAAAGCACTGTATCACAAGGTTATAAGCACATAGTAAACATTCAACAAATATTGCCAACAATATCATATTAAAAGTATTTTGAATTACTACAATAAATAAAAGCATAACTATTAAATTTATACTTATACGGCAACCAGAGATTAAAAATTATGCAAATTTTTATGCTTAATTTGTAGCATATTCAGAATATTTAGGAAGAGAGAAGAATCGGGATGACGGGCACAGCTTCAGTATGCTTTAATTGTTCAAGCTGCAATCGATCAGCTGAAAATTTTCTCCGATGTGATCAGTGTGATCATATTCTGTGTGAGAAATGTAATGATGACAAAATATGCGAATTTTGTGTTACACAAAAGTAAATTTGTCTAAATTGTTTCAAGTATGACTAACTTTTTTATGAAATCAAGCAATTTTTATATTTTAAATTCTAATTTATTGAAGAAATCAGCAAGTTTGGCGATTATTTAAGCAAAATTAGTTTAAATTTTCGAGCAAATATTATTAATTGATTTGAAAGTTATTGAACTAGCTTAGTTTAGTTGATAAGTAAGCTTTAGTGATGAAGACAGATTAGAATTCATATATTTCATTACAACAATAACTTATCCAAAATCAGTTTAAATTACTGCAAAATTTTTTATCCTCCAGTGGATATTGTTGAATTAGTATAGCTTTCAATATCGGCTTGATTTTGAGATGTCCGGAGTATAAGCTTAAAGAATGGTGGATATTATGTCCGTTCAAAGGAAGCCAATTTGGATATGCTAAATACTTGTGTCAGTGCCCACAGTCAGATGATAATGTATGCTTTGCATAATGAATATATGAATAATTTGTGTTTAGGAAAAACAGCTTTTTATGCTACTTTTTCAGTTCTACTCATAACGTTCAAATAATTGTAATAGCAAATTTAGCAGCTTAAAAAAATTTTTTAAAATATCATTGCATTTAGCCCAGAGTTCTAGGAAGCCTGGTATCTACGAGCTGTATTAGAATTGCATATTGATTTCACGCTGAAAGCACAAGTCGATTCAGCAAGGATATTTAATTTTCCGATCTGCAAGTGTCGAATACTTTGAATATTTTATTCTCTGAACTGATTGATTCATTTTTTATGCAATCCATTACAAAACAAAAAAAATTTGATTCAAATATAAATTCGAATTTAAGTATTTTATTAAAACAGCTTGACCTTCTTCCATCATCTCTTCTTGCTACTCATTTGCAAACATAACCGAATTATTTTGGAATAAATTTGCATAAAATCGGAAAATTTTTTATTAAAATATATGTTTTTTAAAAATTTTTTTTGATCTCTACAATGCTGCAAGTAATTTTTGCATATAGAACTAAAACTTACTGATTTTTGCAAGATTAGAATGATTTTTGACTAGGTCGCACGTTAAAAGAATGCCATGAAAGATTGATGCAAGCTTTGTCAACGTACGATGGATCAAAGCCATTTTACTTCATCGATGATGCAGTCCGTGAAGTCGAAGTTCATTTTAATTAAGATTCTTTTTATTGCCACATACAAGGAATTATCCATTTTATATTCTGTTACACACGTAATACGTCACAAAGTGCGTATTTTTTGCTCGAAATTACTGCATTCAAATAGCTTTTTCTGAAATGTATCAAAAATGCAAAAATATGTTTAAATATTGAAAGAATAATTCAATAGATTGTGATTATATTTTATCTTTCCAAAATATAAAAATCTTAACTTTAATTAAGTTAAAGCAAACTTTTCAGCTTAAAGTATCAGAAGACTGTGTCAAGCAATGTGCAGTGAGATTCAATAAACATAACTATTTTTGGCTTCTTGCAAATGCCATAACTTCGATTTTGGTAAAAAGCACTACAAAATTTGCTGAAACACTATTTATCAAATAAAACCGAAATTTTTATTTGCTCAAAAATTTAAATAATAATAGAAAATTAAATTTCTGAACAAAAACTTTTACTATTGACTATTAAAGTAATCACATATTTCCCAAAAGTTTTTGTTACTTCCAAAAGTTATTACTGTTCTAAATGATATCTGAGTATTAATGCACGGAAAAAACTCTTCAAATACTGCTTATGAGATTTTGAATTGAATTAATCACAATCCATTGAAGTACTGAAAGATTCAAATAATTACCATTCAATAACTAAATTTTTTTTTGCTATTTATAGATGGAAAGGAAAAGCTCACGTAAAGATATGACACCGAAAGAAATTAGCATAACAAAATCAAAGAATCGTTCTGAAGTATGTATGTTATCCAAGAATCCCCATGTATGCTTACTGAAGGTAGATTGATAAACTGTAACAAACATTATTTGTTCACGCAGCTAACATATATACGAATTTTAAAGGATTAAGTTAATAATCGATTGTACTCATACTTTCTCTTAAACCATCATGTAATATCAGTAATAAAAGCTGATTAAATAAATGTATAATTTAATATGTGACTCAAATTCAAATTAAATTGCTACTCTCTTATGATTTGAGTAAAAGTTGAGTTGAAAAAATTTTTAATATTTAGAT
>UYYF01000554.1:0-12247 GCA_900618365.1 Thelazia callipaeda
TATATATATATATATATTTGCTTTACTCTCTTTACTTCTATCTTGTTTAAAATAAGTCAAAATATCGAGAACACAATGTCTCAAAAAGTGGCTTACAAAAAATATTCAATAATTTTTCCGTAATAAATTTTCACAAATTTGAAAAACATTTTCAGTTATGATATTGAATCCCAAGATATAGTTTTTTATAAAGGATAACATTAGATTAAAGTATTTACAATAGCACACTGAATCATTCAGTTTTGTAAGCCACTTTATGAGCAACGATTATGAATCTATATTATATTTGAATTGCAATGCTGCTTTTTGAACTGCTCTTTTAAAATTTTTCCGTAACAGTCTATTAAACATTCATGAGTTATTTATTGAGATAACCACGAATTATCTTCCAGTTTGCATAAGTGAGTAATTGAAAAAGGAATGTCACTTTATAGCATCCTAGCGATGTGCAGAAAACACTCATTCATATTAGCTGTGAATAGAATGCATCTCTTATGAGAAGCGAACTCATCCATCTCTTTTAATGTCTAATTACAGAATTTATCATCAGTAAATTCAATCGGATTCTATAAAAAATATTTATCAGACAGCAATCAGCAAAAAATAACTATGTCAAATTGAAAATACATGCACTATTCGTAAGCCAGCACAAAATTCAAAAAAATTAAACATACCAAATCTGTAAAACTGAATAAAAATTTCTGAGTTAACAATGGCTTAAATATTTTAAGACTATTCAAAGTTTGATTAATTTTCTGAATAACTCAGTTTATTTTTATTACGTTATAAACTACCTTATAGTAAGTAAAGTGTCACATGGAAAAATTCAAAGAAATTGTTCTAAATGACAAAAGTCATTAAATCAAATCGATTTATTTTCTTCGAAAACTTCGTTACTTCCAGAAGTCATCAAATGATGTTTAATTTTGCATTTGCAGTAGTGATGATAATATTCAACCATTTCACTGAAAGATCCTTTATCGGCTTGAAAATATGATAATTTTAGAGATTTTCATCTTGCCATCAGAGGCAAAAACAAAATATTGCTCACGTGTAAAATTTTCTCTTCTAACAATCTCATTTACAGCAAACTTTCTCAAGTCTAAGTTTTAATGTCACAGTCTGTTTAGCTGAAGATAAAATGATCATGGTAATGTTTTTGCTAATCTTAATTAGATAGATACCTTTCAAATGGTGCATTAGAGCTATAATAAGGTAAAGTATTGTAAGGGTAATTTCCTGATCTCTTAGCTTCTAAATTATTTGCGAAAACAAACCAAAAGCCATGTATTCCCTTTTAACGTTTAGTGTTTATTTGAATTATGAAAATTCGAGTATGCAGAAGATATTTATTATTAAAATAATTCAATGTCACTCTATTAGCAACGCTTTTTATACTGTCAAGAATTTAAGTTTGACCTAAAGTTTTCCATACTATTGTTGATAAAAGGATTATTATAACAATGAACACATATCAGACATATACTTATTCTAAGAAATATTTCTACAGATTGAGCGAAAAATTCTTGCAATTTGCTATATTTATAATTTATAAAAAAGTGAAATTTTTTATCCTTATATTATTCATATTCTTTAAAGATCTTTCCATAAGCTGTAAAACATGATTCAGTACACTGCTTCCTAATTCAAAATCTCATCAATGAGTCAATGAATACAGATGAAGTTACTTTCACTATGTAATCATAATTATGTCTGATAATAAACGACTTTTGACTAACTTTGAAGCATATTAAAATAGCTAGTCATTCACGAAAGTTTGCAATCTAATTTAATCTTTTAAAGGTTATACATATGGAATTGTTAGAAATTCAAGTACGAACTACGTTTTGTTTCACTTCATCAATACAGTTTTAACTTTCATGAATATTTGTTTTCTGCTACATCTTTATCCTAAGCTTTGTTCTTAAGCTCTTTGCTGTTTATGATCTTTTTTTTCTTCATTCATTCGAATAAATTAAATAATATTTAAAAGAGATATTTATTATATTTATTTTGTATAATTAAACCAAAAAATTATAATTATTATTTTTAAACAGACAAATTCGAATTTGACCTAATTTTTATTGAAGTATTCAAACTTTACAAAGTATTTCAAAAATAAAAGCTAAAATTGAAAATTACTAGGATATTCAATATATGTTGATATAGAAATTATAAATAGCTTCCAAATAACACAAATAAATAAGATTTTTAATTGATCTTGGCAATAAGTGGGAAATATACTTTCGTTGAGCTAATGAACTTCAGCTTACACAAATTTCTTTTCAGATATCAAAGAATTAGACGAAAGAAATAATGAGAAGTTTTTACAACTATTTTCATTTAAGTTTCTTCATAGCGTCATTACTTTTATTTTTGAGTAATTTATCTAAAATTCTTAGATTGCTTAACCAGCTCTTTTCAATTACTTAGCCAGCTCTTTTCAAAATTCTCATAAATAGATTTAACTAATTTTTATCACATTTTTTACATCTTTTCATAGTATTTTTGTTTAGAAAGGCAAAAAACAATAAATGTCTCTCAAGCACCAAGTTATTACATTAATTTTCTCTCGCTCTTTCTCATAAACACACCCATAGTTTTGATTTTGTTATTTAAGCAAGATTTTTATTTCAATTAACATTCGTAGTGGTTTTAGCAGCAGCAAGAAAACTATACAAAATATAATTGATTCCATTGTTATTTAAGCTGTTTAGCAAAAATATTAATAAAAAATAAATTTATCACTTTTTTTTCAATACAGCTTTAATTTCTTTTTCACTTTTATTGCTTTGCATTCAAATTTTGCATTACTATTTTTTTAAGTAATTGAAAGTTTGTAATGCATATGTGCTAATTTTGTTTCTTTTTAAAGGCAAACTTTAAAATTGTTTAGGATCAAGAATTTCTTGAAATTCAAATTTAGTAAACAACTCAGGCAATAATCACTACGTTTAAAATAATTACATCACATTTAGTAAATTTTTTAATTAACATATAATAGATTTGACATTTAATTAATGCATTACTGTGCTTTCATCTTCTTTTTGTCATCTATTTAGTAAGTTATGATGGCATAGTGAGTCGTTGTCAGTACTTTAAAAAATTATTTATGCATTTTTTCCTAAATTTGCAAGTAATATTATTATCGAAAAATAGATTAAAGTTTCTGCATATTTGATTGATAAGAGTATTTTTAATTTACTAATTAAACATGCACTTATTGTTGCATAGTTGCAAATTGATCAATGGGCCATGTGTCTTCAGTCAAGTATAAATTTGCAGAAAATTTGGTGATCTCAGCAGTTGTCACGATTATTACTGCTATCAAAGTACTAACTGCAAATCTATAAGCTGGTAAAATGTCAAAATTGATACTTCAAACAATTTGCATCTATTTTTTTGTCTTGTTCTTTTCGATAGTTATAAACTGCGCAACAGCCACAGTGAGTTTGTATAAATTTTTTGCACTGCATTATTAATCAAATTTTTTTGACTTAATAGCATAATATGGACATTACTGAGAGATATAGCAACAGAATTTTATGTATTTCTGAAAAGAAAAATTATGCAAGTAAGCCAACACTTGATTTTGATGTAATAATTACACGATTAACTTGCTTGATTTGCGTTAAGCTCTATTAAGAAGTGACTAAGTTATTTTCAGTACTTAATACGAAATTGATACAGTTGCTGAACCTTGCTTATAACATTAATATAAACAATGTTTCGAGTTTGAAAAACGTCTTAGTAATTAGGAATATGAATGCAGAAAATTTTTGCATTTTGTGCATCACTGATAGTTTATGGATTGGAATTTCGTTTGAGTTCTGAGTGAAAGGTTTAGATTGAACCAGTTGATGGATTTAGCAAGCTAATATTAAATAAATTGCGTAAATAATTCAGGTACCAAATGGATTCAATCAATTTCGTGACGAGGGAAGTACTGATGACGGTATGCCACTTCGATGGTACTTCGCTCGATCGCCATATTCGTTGGCCAAAAAACATATGAGTGAACGGGTGGTAAATTCCCTATTGCGAAATGCATGGATTGGTTAATTTACGTTAATATAGAATCTTGATCCATGGTTGAATCGTTGAGATACAATATGTTTTAAAAAAGCAAAGAAGAATCTTGATTTGAAGTTATTGTTTGTGAACAGCAGATGCTTGCAAAATTCAGTTATAATTGACGAAATATTTCATCTTGACTAAGCAGGAATTAAGAATTATATTTTCATCTGGAATGCATGAAATTTGCATATTTACAAATTTAGAAAATCAGTTTTATTTGCTTTTTCACAAAATCAAACATTCAAATCATAGAGTCGCTTTTGAACGAACATCTTTAAAGTTTTCAGTTTCTTTACTGATGAATAGCAAAATTCACAGGCATTATCCAAAGATGGATCGTAACCATTGAGATAACAAAAGTTTATCAATTTTCCCTATTTCACTTCCTAATTACGGCATTTTTTAAGTGGACTTCAAATCAAACTTTTCTAAAACGTTTTCAAAACGAAATCTTTCTCTGAAGTCGCAGGAGCAAAAAAGTCACTTTTCTAGATTTTTATGCCCATTTTCATCAATCAACTTAGGTGCACAATGATAAATCTGATAAATAGCAACACAGCAAAAAATAGTTTCAAACCGAAAATTTTGAACTTATTTAAATTTGCTATACATTAGATAATATACTACAAATCAGACAAACAGGTACTTATAAAAATACTGTTTTTTGGTTCTATTAAATAAGTCAAGAAATTCTAAAAGTTGTTTAAATAAATCACATAACGCTGAAACGAAGCAAAAGTGCTGTTTCCAAATTATAATCTAGAAATTAAAAAATTTTTCAATTCAATTTAAGCTGGAGAAGAATTTGCAGAATAACACTGCTTACTACTTAATCTAAACTCACTAGCCCTATGTGTGTTTTCAATATTCTGCATCATTTCAAGAGTGCCATCAATCCAGTTCCTCTCTTTTGCCATCATTCGGTAGCATACAGCAACCATTTCGGCCTTATTTGAAAGAATTTGTAACTGCATCCGATACTTCTCACTTTGCTCCATTTTCCGATTGGCTAGAATTAACTGTTCATGTAGCTCACGGGACTGCTGCTCGCTCTATAGTGATGATATATTATACTCATTCACACCACAACAAAAGTAAACAGCAACCAAGGTCTAGGGGATTTGTAAGGATTGTGCACGACGTACAATTCTTTATTACATTTTTTCAATATGAAGAACCAGAAAATAATCTTAAAACCTAAAAAATTTTCTGTCCCTAAATCGTTGTACAGTTGACGATAATGAATCACCATTACTCTGTTCTATAAACTATGTTATCCTCGGCTAACATTTTTGGAGAGCGAAATTTCAATCTTAATTTTAAGAGTTTGAAGTGAAAATAACTTTCACCTCCAATAATGAAGTCTGCAAATGCTGAATTTTATCTTCCGTTATCAGTAAGTCATTTTGCAAATCAATAATGCAGTCGGTATCAATAGATGTCGATGAAATGCTATGAAAGATATTTAAGTATCAGATAAATTTCCTTTGGTAAAAAATTAATGCATCGAATAATTGCTCAGAGAAATTTCTATTGATTAAACAATTCTGATGTTCATAGAAAATTACAATCGATAAAGTGCAGAGGAGAATTTTATATTTTAACATTCCCAAAACCTGGAAGATATTTTTAAATTTTAAATTACCTAAAAAGGCCATTGACAGCATTAATTTCCAACGTGATTGTTTCACGTCTTCAACAGGAATGAGTAAAAGTTACTTAGGTGAATGACTTCTTATAGAAGTTTATTTTCACTATTTTTCATTACTTACTTACTCATACTGCTTCGTTCTTCCAAACGCCTCATTTCATACAACTCATAACATAAACTGCGTATTCGCTGACTTAAACTATCAATGATTTTGTGATTTTTTGTAGACCTTAAAAATTAATTTTGGTTACAAGTGCTAAAGGTACTAGGTAGTTATTTCATAAATTGAACATTGTCAAATATTTTGTTGCAAAACTACAAGGAAAGTTGCATTACTACACATTAAACGTAGCCTTGATTCGGAACTAATATCACTGAAAACAAAACATTTGTGAATTAATGTAAATTCATCTATAAGTTACGTGGTCTACAATGATAAATTTGAGTTCAAACTCTAATTATAAACAAACCTCAAATTCGCATCAGCGATTTTTTGTTTCAAACAAGCAATTGTATTATGCATTTTGGTAGCATCACTGTCTCTGGTATCAAATTTGTATTTTTTGTGATATCGAAATAAACTGTTCAGAAATCTTGGCATGTTTTTGGAAAAAGTTTCCAGCTTTAGAACTACAAATGGATCTTTAAAAAAGAAACACTGAAATCGAATTAATTCAAAAATAAGCGCTAAAAAAATTTTCAGCTATATTAGGAAGAAAAAGAAAATTTTGGCTGTCTAAAACGTGAAATAACTATAAATTGCATCAATAAGTAATATTTTTCATTAATTTATTGCAAGAGTGAAAGGAGAAAGATTCTCGAAATAACCTGAAATGTTCCAAAGTCTATGATAGACTAAACCGCGTCGAAATTATTCCTGATCTCCTAAAAATATTTGCCTTGCTTTTGACAGCATAAAATAAATAGTGATTGGAAATGCAGGCAACAAAAGAACTGCCAGAAAAATGAGACCAGTTTTGGAATCAGAAGTCTTTAAATATTCGAAAAAATATCATAAATTCATTGCAAGAATTTTCTACAATAGAATGAAATGTTAAAGGTCTTAAACTTTATTGAAAATGAAATTAAAGATGTCGGGCAATCTATGGTCATTTTTGTTAAACTTGAATCATAAAAAATATGAGAATTTAATATAAAAATTATATGTCAAGCGAGGTTGTAGTACTTTTTTTTACATAAAAATGTGGCCGAAGTATCGATTCAGTACTGTTTGTACATAATGTAAATCAATATTATAGGACACTGCAGTCTAATGGCTATTAGGATGAACATTCTGATGAATACTGACACGTTTAAGTGATTATGATTCCTGCTCAGATGTCATATTATCTTTATAACAATTTCATTTTGTGAGATAAATTTGTTGGCAGTTCTATGAAAAGTAATATGAAATGCTAAAATGTTAAAAGGCATAGTGTGATTGAAGTGATTGAAAAACAAGAAAAAGAGTTAGAATAAAAAATTGCGTGAAAGAAAATAATGAGTATATTGCAGGAATAGTTTCAAAAATCACTAATTGAGCAGTAATAATAACAGACTTTTTTTTGAATCAATTCAAAATGGATTTATTCTTGTATGATGAACTGATTTGACGTTGCCGATTCGTCTCATGGAGTGATAAAGTAATAAAGTAATAATAACTAGTCAATTTATCAAGTAATTAAATTTTGTTGTGCACATCAGTACTTGTAATTGTTTTAAATTGATAATCTGTTGAGCCATGCATGTGATAGTTAGCAAAAATTAAAACAGTAACAAAATTTTAAAACTATGAATTTTTCGTGGGCTAAGAAAAAATGATAGGCTGTTGAGCTTAATTTAATCTACTAAGAACGTACTCCTTTTAATATACAATTATGATTACAACTACAATTATACATACAGTAAAAGGCATAGATACAATAACTAATCACCTAGTAGTCATTAATACGTTAAATTTTTGTTCACTGATAACCTTACCACTACTTGAATAACCCCAATTTGCAGCAGTACCAACATTAAGAAGATGAAGCAACCACATTCAATCTGTTCTTTTTATTAATTGCAATAATTGTTCTCTTGTAGCTTCAAGAAGCCTAAAGTATTTTGATTATTGCATCCTTGCTGATATTTCTTACCATTATTTTCATATTTTATTGCGTTAAAAAAATGAATTTACGCTTTTAGTAATCTTTAATAATCTGTTAGTTATTTGAAACAAAGAAGCTGCCAGTTTCTTCATACTTATATTCCAAGCTCCAGAATAAAAGTTGCTTATTTCTTTATTCATTATTTTTGTCTTTTTCCCTTTATTTTTCAAGTCTTCATTCACTTTTTTCAGTAAAAAAGAATACCAACAACAAATAAACTATTGAAAATCAGATTTAGATTTCTGAAAAAATTTGATAAACTTTAAATTTCTCCAATTTACATACCTTTCCTCGATAATTATCAGTGCTTTAATTTGTTACATCCTAATTTACTTAATTTACTATGTATAGAAAATACTATGCATTTTCACCGGTACATGAAATATTCTGTCAAAATTATCTTAAAAAATTGGATTTTCATGGTATCAAAATTAAGAAAGTTTATTACTTGAGCTTGAAGAGGACACTTGTTTGTAACTGAGGCAACTAGTATAGTACTGATAATGCATAGTATTTTCTATACATAGTATTGATAATGATATTGTTGCCTATTTTCTTCAATGTTGATAACTAATTATTTTTTAGAGGTCATTGATGAATTAATGAGGTTACAATATTGATAATCAGTGTTTCTAATCTTTGGAGTCAAAAAGTGTTCGCTTAGCATAGCGTTACTAAAACACAATGATAAGTTTTTACTGCATGAAAAAGTAATTTAACCCACTAATGAAATCCTCTTGTGACATGAAAAAAACTTCTAAAAATTTATTTTGATTTTGCTGCTCTAACTTTATTACTTCGTAATAATCAACGAGGACAGATTAAAATAAAATTCAACATTTCATTACCAAATTATTAAGAAAAGCAAAAAAGTACATACAATTAATGTAGGGATTGTGACGTCGTTGTAAAGATATCTTCATTGGACTTGACTGTTTAGCAAAATTTTATTACTAGTTTACTAATTTTTTCATCTATTGTTTCAGCAACTTCCTTTATTAAAATTGTCTCAAAAAAGATTTGTCATATACTACTTATGTTTGCTTAATATTCCTTAACAGCAGTAAATCAGAGATTTGTTGACATTTTATTAAAGTCAATGAAAAGTTGCATTTTAAGTATTCACTGTATTTACTTATTATCTTCTGATCATTATGAAGGTAACTGTTATCTCGTTACAATGTTCTTTTAAGCACAGTATATCATTGCCATTTTACGTTACATTTTTAAGTAGCACAGTTTTCTGCAAGAATAGCTAATTTTAATAAGTATTGGAAGTTATGTCCACGTATAATTTAAAATTATTTCATTACCTGGTGAAAAACAACGTCACAGTTAGTTGATCAGATACTTAAGGAATTGACTGAGAAAATAATCCAAATGACTTAAAACTGAGCTGACTTCTTCATTTAGATTTTAGGTAGATCTTCTAATCTTGTATTATTATTTTCATTATATGTAAGTGGAACTAGACTAAGAAAACTTTTGAACTACAAATGTGACTTCAAGATGAATTAATTGCTTTTTTATAATTGATTTTTTTAAAAATTTTATTTGCTTCGTTAACAGCTTTAATTATCCCCAAATACGCAAGCGATATTGTCAATCTAAGAAATCATCATTTGATATGATGCTCATATAGTTGTTTTCAGTAACTCGAAGTACGAGTTTCTCAAATTAATAAAAATTTTCCGCGCAAGCAAAAGTAAGGGAAGGAATTGCGAAGCAGGTATTTTTGATTCATCATTTCAGGACCCCATTTTTCAAATGTTGAAATAAGACTACCTTTGTTAGTATTAAGAGCAAATCTTTGGAAAGTGAGCACCAATGAAATACGAAATTTATATCTTGCTCTTATAAGGAAGTGAAAGTAGTTTTTTTACATGACATTATAAGTATTATTCTGAAGTTCGTGATGAAAGTTCAAATCAACAATCATATATGCTTTGCTCGCTTCATCGACTGCATCTGAAAGGTAATCAAAAAGTAGTGACAGATCACGAACGCTACTCACGTAATTATAACGAACTAGAACCGTCAATATTCTTCTTACTGGTTAACATTTTGTCTGACATGCACAGTGCTTTTCCGTTGAAATAGCTGCAACAAAAACGGCAATTTCCTTTTTTTATAGGTTTGACTATAAAATTTCCTCGCAGACTACTAGAGTTGCTCAGCCATAATTCAGGATGCTAACCTAAATTTCAATAAAAATTACATTGAGAAAAAATTAAGATACATTACTGGAATCTTATCTTACTTCTTTGAGTACAAATCCTCTCATTTTTATTATTAATCGCTCTACACAAATATTGCAAAATAATAAAGTAAGAGAACATTTTTAATTTCTATAAGGTTATTTCCAACTCGAATTCTACAGAAGAAATCCGGTGTTATTAAGAAGGAATTCAGCATCAGTCAATCAGTCAATCAATCAATCAATCAATCAATCAATCAATCGATTGTGATATAAGAGAAAAGTACTGGTTTTTCTCACGCTGCTGCTTCGTACAAGTAGTGAAAGCACTGCAAACATAAGAAAGCTTGTTGTATAGCAATTGCTAAGTGCTGATGCAAGAGGCATCTCTCTGATGCTTAGGCAGCTCTCTGATGCCTAGGCAATCTCTCGCTTGCACTTGCATTTCCCATTCATTTCCTTTTTTTACTTGCCACAAAAAATACTGCCTGAGTAAGGCAAGCAAAAAGGACCGACTGGCTTGCTGCTTGGCTAGCCCACTGACTGGCTAGCCCACTGACTGGCTATCCGTCCCGTTGCTTACCCTTCCATTTCATCCATCCTTCCTTCTTCATCACTCACATACTTTTGGCACAAATTTTATACCTTTTATACATTGACTTATTACTGCTATTTACTGATTGCAATGGCTCCACCTTCCTCGCACAATCCTTTTTTTTATTGTGGACATAAAATTGCATTTTTGCAACTATGTGGTCCTCGTGCTTGCAACTTCGATCATCTCTACCATTATTGTAGTTACTGTTCTATGTCTCCTCATTTGATTATTGATAATAATTTTGTCTTGAAAAGTTCGAATCGCATTTTTTGACCGGCAAACTAAAAATTACTGCTTAATTTTTTTTTCAGCTGCTGCCCCTTCTTTTCCCAACAATCGCCATTGTTTTCTTGTCTACTCGCTCGCGTTTCAACTGTTTAATCGCTCGTATACCCATTTATCTTATCCGTTTCATTCGCTTGTTTGATTCAGTCATCATTTAGGGTCATTATTTATACTTTTTTCACGAAATGATAAGGAAATTTCATTATTTTTTTCTCCTTTAGGCAAAGTATGCGAATGTCTTACTATGAAGCATACAGTTTTCAATTGTATAAAAATTTCTATTGATGAGTCATTATCGTATCTTGCTACGCACAGTTGCGTGGTATTGCTGATTTTTTAAAGTAAAGCAAATATTAAGGAAGAAATAGAAAGGAGGTTCGATGGAAGTGATGAATATATTTTATAAACAATAATTTTCTTGTAGAATATGTGAGGGACTTTTTGGGCTCGAACACAATAAATTAAAAAATTAGGACGGAGCATGCATAACCAAAATGTAAGTTATTGTCACTTATAATTCTATGTTTCATCATTATTTTAATCAAAATAACAAGATAAATAAGATTAATAATGTTGAAGTATTTTGGCAATGGGTTTAGTTTGGCCTGTTACTAGTCACTATCATTGGTTAAATATAATTAATTTACCACTGAATTGATGGCAAAATTTTTGTTCATAAAATTAGAATCAAATACCAATTTATTATACTGACAGTCATCAAGATTTGAGTTTCATTTCCTCTATTGACCATGAGCATTGGTAGACAGTGAAAAATCCCTCCAAAAAATTTGTTTATTTAATGTATGCAAATGATGAAAAGGCACAAACAAACAGCATTGGTGGTAGTTTTCAGTCTTTGACAAAAAAGCAGCAGTGGTTGCCCGCGAGCATTTATTTTTTATTTCTATTTATTCATTGAATCCTCTATCCATGTACCTACCAGTCTATCCATCTATCTAGCCAGCTATCTATCCCATCCTTGCTTCCTTTCCGTGCAAATTATTTTTTGTGATTTCTAGAAAAAGTTTTCAACCTTTGAAGCTTTTTTCGCTTTCAAGCTCTCAGACAAATGGAATACGGGGCAAAGGTATGCCAGTAAAAAACATTTCTACTTTCTTCCACACAAACAAGCACAATAATCTCAAAGCAAATGATTTATTTCTATTAGCAAGCAAAAAACAATTGCATATATTCCAATCATCTTCCATTCTCAAATAAACTAACTTTTACGCTTAACTTGCTCCCTTACCTCTAGTACCATTCATCCTCGATCAATACGCATATATATA
>UYYF01000555.1:0-12196 GCA_900618365.1 Thelazia callipaeda
GAAGATTGTCTATGATATAGCTATGAAACGATGATCGTAAATTTAATTTTGATGATAATAATTAATTTCCATGTTCACCAAATAAGGATGCAAATTACAGAAGACAATAAAAAGTGCTCTATAAGTAAATAAATCGAATATGTAGCAATTATTGTTGTAATATATAGCAATTTAATAGCTCAGCAAAAATAACAAGTTAGAAAAAACTTATTTTTTGGATTATTAAATGCTTCAGTGGATTATACGCTAGACAACTGGAGAAACTGAATTGTTACATTAAAATTTTCGTGTTTTACTCTCAAAGCTTTTTATTTAACACAAATATCAACAAGTAATGCATAAAAATACTAAAAAGTAATGATTTAAAAAACACTGAAGTGATTCGCATTAATGCACTTCACACTATTAATGTGCTTAAGATATCAAGCATAGAAGTGATAAAGTTGAAAAGTTCAACACAACAATAACAAAGATTTGCATAATTAATTACCTTATGACCGAAAGCAAACAAATTTGTTGATTCTGTCTTCATCTTTCTGCTTTTTTTCAAAAATTCTGATCTTTCCCATGAATCGTCTGAATTTTTGTTTGCTTCTTCAGGAATATATGAACAATCAGGTGATAGTACGTTTAAAACTTCTGTCGTACTTATATCAGTTTTATCATTAACTGAATTTAATAACAAATTATCGCCAGCTGTGGAAGTACTCGAAGGTGCAGTATCGAACGTAGAATCTTCATGAAATAAGACAGTATCACTAGATTCAACGTGAGAATCTACACATTTAACCAATGAATCTGTACCAGTTTCACAAGATGAAACAGAATTGGAAGGAAATAATTGAGAAGATTGCAGGCGCAACATTGAATTCTTATCACATACATCATTTGATAATATATCTGTAGATTCTAGTGAAACATTCTGTGCTGCTTGTTCACAATTTCCCTGACGTTTTTTACTGAATCCTGTATGCTTCCAAAGCCCAGTAATAACTCCATAAAATTTACTTTTCATTTGGGCTGTCATTTCACCATTTATGCTATGTTCACAATCTTTCATTGCTTCTGAATCATTTGAAACCTCAAATTCAGCAACTGATGAATTGTCGTAACGGAATAATTGTGATTCATTTAAAAAATTTTGCTGCCAATCAAGAGATAACTCTTCGTCTTGATTAACTGCTTCATCTTTATTCTTCACAATACTCAATTCTTCACTAAATCTCTTGGAAACTGTCAACTTATCTTCCACTATTTCATTCAGTGTTGACAAATTTTCAGTTGATCTCAAATGCTCATTCAATAAACAATGCTGTTGCTTCTGCTTGCACATGTTTTCTTCAAATGATTCAGGGATAACTTTTTGAGATTCAGAAATATATTTAGAATCCATGAATACTTCTGCCTTCTCCTTTTCATTTTCGTTTTTAATCTTCAATCTGAACTCGTCTTGATCAACATTCCGTAATGCACTCATATTATCATTATCATTACCATTAAAAGAATCAATGCGAATATTATCTGTGGCAAAAATTTCCTTATCGACCAAGTCATCCGTTGTATTCGTCATCATTGCTTTACTGTTGTTATCATTTTTATTCTGAAGTGTAAGTTCGGCATTACTTGCTTCTAAAACCTGAATATGATTTAGATGTTTTGTATCTATAATACTCGTATTTTGTTGATTCAATCCCATCATACCTTCCTCATTACTATTATTCTTGACTACCTTATTATCAATAACTTGCAAATTTGTTTTACATTCATCACAATTTGCATATTTGTCATCCAAATAGATATTGAAATCATCTGTAATCACTGAATTATCATTTGTCATTATTTCATTACTTGTCACTTTTGTAGAATCATTATTACAATCTGATGTCTCTTCATTTAATGATAATATTTGTTGAATATTTTGAACATAGTTGCCCTCTTTTTGCGAAAAATTTAGCTTATGATTGTGAACTTGTTGAGAGTGACTGTGATAATGTTCACCATCAGTATGCTGAGCTGTTGTAGAAGATGAAGAATTAGAGTTGTCAGGAGATACTGTAGAAGAATCAGACATTTTTTCAAGCTTTAGAATCAGCGATTCAACAACACTTGCACATTCTTGTTCTCTTTGTTGCATTCTTGTCAAACTAGCAGTACTACCATCTATTGATGCATCTCCACTTGATGACTGCCTTTCCACTTCCATTGCTTTCTGTTCACTACAAATGTCTTTCACATTTATTGTTTCCTAATTTTTTCATTCCTCTTGCAAACAGTGGATAGATAGACAGATAAATAGATAGATAGATAGATAGAGGGATAGAGAGATCGATTAACAAATGGATAAAAGATAGATGAATAAATATACACTTTTCAACAAAAATTCAACAGCTAAAAAAATAGTAAATTCATTTTTAGCTAATCTTTCCTTTCACAAATTTGTAATTACTCACTAATATTCATTCCTAAAAGATTAATTTTGCATAAAATCTCGCTGTCTAACAAATTTGAATATAAAATTATAATGCAATCAAATGTTAATCTCTCATGATAGATAACACTGCCAAGGAGAAATATCGATTACACCAACATACTTGAAATTATCAATTCAGCACAACTGAATACTCTCATAATAACAACGCTGTCAATAATAATTACCCCAGAATATGTCCTGAAGTTATTAACAGTGATGTTATTGGAAGTACAGTAACATCGTTACTTTGTTAATAATAACAATTACTAGTCAAACTGTTAACAACATGTTGATAATAATTAATCATTACTATTGCTATTATAAATATTATTTTCACTATCAAGCTCGTGTTAACACGAACTCTTATAAGTAAGAAATTATTCTTGACTTCCATTATCATTATATTATTGTGGTAAGGTAATAGTAGTAATAAGAACAACAACAACAATTCAATAATAATAATGATAAGAATGATGATTAGAATAATTTAGTAGTAATGGTGAATAGCGTTAGCATGATAGTAATAATAACAGTAATAATGAGAATACTATGATTATCATGAAATAATGATAATAAGTTTTACACTAATAATAAATAATTTAAGTAAATAAGTTAATAATCACGCTAACTATTATCTTAGTAATAATGACAACAACAGTAATTATTAAAATATTCTTAAGAGAAATGAAATGAAATGAAATGAAATAGAAAGTAAGCAAAGAGATGATGAAAAGGTTTGAGAAATGGATGACGTAATTGTGAGTGTGCTCAGTTATGCACATTTCACGGCCGTGCGGTAAAATAAAGAAGAGAAAAGCAAGACGTGATACTTAAATTGCTTACGTTTTTATTTGGTTTTACGTACGTTTTAATCTAGCAAAGTTTATATTTAATTCAAAAATTAAGAATGGTAAATAATCTGTGAACCAGAACTGAATTGCCAAAATCAAAATGGAATAAACTGATTCATTGATTGTTTTAGGAGAGAAAGTGAACGAAAGGGATAAACTGCCATTTTAGTTGTTAGTGTGAACAAAGAGAATAAACAATCCCATCACATTGTAAAAGCTGTCTGTTTTTTGAAGCGTTTTACGTTTTACATCAAATAGCGTGCAAATATTTATTAAATAACTTTTATATATAATACGTGAATGTTTAAGTAAGAATTGAGGTTCACGTAAGGTTCCCAGAAAGGGTTGAAAACGATGCAATAACTCGAAATAATAGTATCTTATCATATTTTCAAAATGAATGAATTATAAATAACACAGATAGATAATGATCCATACTCAAACGATATTAACTCGTAAAGTGTCTCAAATGATAAACAGGAAGTGAATAATGTGAAGTGAAATAATCACGCAAAGTATTTGTATATTTTTAAGCTCAATAAAAGTATAAAATTGTTATTTGTGCTAAAAATCCGTTTTATTCTTCGAAATTTTCATTTGTTTTCTCATTTAAATCTCAAATTAAAAGTAAAAATTAGAGCATAAATTTATGTCTAAAAATTGAGAGAATATAAAATAAAAGTCTAAAAACTCACAATGCTAATTAAGTAAAGCAAATGCAAATTAGACAATAATGTTTGCTATTCAAAAAACATCGTTTATTACCCTCCAATTTCGTACTTTTTATCAAAATTTACTTCAATTCATAGTAGTAATTACTACTTTAACCTTGCAAATGCAGAAAGTAAACAAGTTAGCAGGTACTTTCTGCGATCGAAACTTCTGAGCAGAAAATATTTCAAAAAAAGAAATCAATAAGAGATTCTGATCTCTCTTGAAATAAACAATTTGTATAGTGACGAGAACTAAGTTTACTTCCAAACTTCATCGCTGGATTGATCCAATTTAAGAACTGAAATGAGCTAGCTACCAAAATGGAAAACAAACGAATTGCTTTCAGTTATGTGCACTTCAAAATTTAATTTAAAGATAACGAGAAGTTTTCAAGTGTTTGATGAAACAGAAAACAAACAAAGTATTAAAAAGCTACGAATAATATTTACAAGTAAGTTACGATCGTATGTTTCAGTAATCAATATCCCTTGAACTTGAACCTGCGTGAACTTTGAAGTGGGGTGCAAGAAATGCAAAGATTTTATTTCGATTAATTAGCAAACAAATTTAGTGAAACTGATAATATTAATTGTTAATTTAGATATTAACAAGAAATCTTTTTATGATTTTAATGACTGTCTAGAAATTTTTTGAAATCACAAATTTAGCTTACTGTGATAGCTAAACTTGCTTGCATTCTAACATGGCCGAGAAAAGAACTTATAAGTAATTCTTTCCCTCACAACTCCAGCTTAGAAAACAGCTTTTAAAGCAAAAATTATTTGTCATTTAGCTGAAATTTTAGCAGAAATAACGGAAAACTGTGAATTAATAAATGAAATTTCGTTAGTTTTATTTGGTAATTTTAAAAAAATGTCTTTCATTTGCGATGCTTACATCAGTATACATAAGGAATAATATTCAAACAATTTCTTCTAAGAAAGCATTCTAATTTGTTATTGAAATAACACAAAACTTGAACAAAAACCTGAATAACAGATTGAAATAATTCACGAAAATATAAAAGTAAGCACAAAAGTGCCATTTCATGTGAACCACATAAGCAAGTTACTGCTGTTAATGCTAAGTCGTTGATAATATCATGCCAGATTATGCTAATTTAGTGCTTATTTAACTTTATTTGGAAATATCTCCATATTTATTACACAAATATTTAATTTTTAAATGAAGTAATTTTCAAGTCTTCGAGAATAAATAATGCATTTTTGATAAGTTTTCATTACAAGTATAGCTTGTGAAAATGTAATAACCTCTCTTCTCTATTTATATTTGCATAAAGTGTTTATTAATAATCACAATGCAGCAATAAAGATACTGTGCTAATCGGTTATAATTTAATTACTCTGATTATTTAGATAATTGATTACATATTTAATCATTCAGTAAACTTTATTCTTCTCCTTTGATCTATTCTTTTTTTCCAATTTTTTGAAGTAAAAAATGAAAAAATTTGCAATGCTTAACAAATATTCAAATACAGAATTCAGTTAATTCAGTATCGCTCAGTCATCAGTTTACACTGCCTTGTCAAGATAAATTGTATCAAAATAACTTCAGAAAAAAGAAATTTTGAAAACAATCGTTAAATTTCTATCGTTGGATAATTAACTGAGGCAATTAGTTGAGAAAAAATTACCATTTTTTCAAAATAAAAAAAAACCTTTCTTAAAATTATTTGCCTCTATATAATGAAATTTAAGTACTAAGAATGGCAAAATTTGTATAGTCAAATATTTTTTCAAAAATATTGTCTAAAAATTATGAATGAAAACGTGAAAGTCAAGGTCAAAATAATTTATTTTTGAAATATTTGAAGGAGATTTATGCACAACATGTCATTTTTGACCTATTTATAATTACAGAATAATTATGCAGTAATGTAATTCATCAGCTCTTTATCAGCTTACTTATCGTTTCCTTGTCAACATTAGCATAATTTACAGAACGGACAAAAACTAAATATTTTACTCGAAAAGCATAATACTATAGTCATTTTCAGACTGACTGTGACTTTCCTCACGAGAAATTTTGGTAGGAATGTCGAATTTATCAATTATACTATAAACTCCCCAGTTAATATGCTAATTTTTGTTTATTTTGAAAAAATTTGAGTAGAAAATAAATTTTGATTGTCTTAATACATACAATTTGCACATCTTTCGGTACCGGTGTGCAAGAAATAAAGTGCTTTTGTTGACTATGAGAAGCGAACTTAGATTATGTGCTTGATTGATGTAAATATTAGACAAGGTTATTGTAATAGTTTTAGTCTATAGTAGCTGCTAAAAGCAGAAATGATCTGTTATTTAACTCTCAAAAAGTCTTTACACTTTTAAAATTTTTAGATATAAAATTTAAGTTAATTCTTTTCTTAAGACAAATAGTAGACATTTGGTTTGCGTTTGTTAAAAAAAATCACTTATTTGGAAATAAAAAATAATTAGATCTGTGCCAAAAAAAGTTTATGCAGAAATTTAGTGTTTAATAGCAGTAATCTGAAAAAATTGCTGAAAAACAAATATTTGTAAAGTATTTTAAAAAAATCATAAAATAGAATTAAAAAGTTAAGTTACATACTGCTTACTTGTGAATTAATTGAAATTTATGAAGTACGAAGTGATGCGTAAATATAATAAAGCATTTGCTTCAAGAAGTTTTCGTTCCATTATTAAATATTTCATTGTGCCGAACGAACACCCTAATTGTTTAATAAAGATGTAACTTTTTAATAAATTTTATTTGAAAAAAATGTATGACAACTTATTATATAAAAATTATTCTCACTAATATATTCAATTTTTTTCATATTAATTCATGAGTAACCAAAATTTTTAACTTCTTCAGAAAATACTGTCGATGGGAACGCTAAGTGTGCAGCCACCTACAGGTACCACGCGTAATCTCACCGAAGTATTTATTCTTTTACGTAATAATGCACAACAGAGCAAATTCGTGTATGCTAATAATATTTCAAATATTGCTGGTTAGTTCTGTTTTTTTTGCTATTAATAATTATTTTTATTTAAATTTGACAAATGATAACTAGCTGTTAATAATTTATTCACATTGTTTAGAAACAGTTTCCTTAATACTGAAATAGTTTAATAGCTTAAATTTGCTTTGGCATCGTTTTGTTCAAGTCTGAAGTAGAAATATATATATGGAAAGATGTACTTAAATCGGAAAGCAAGTGATTTGTGTTTGATGTAAAGTCGTTGCTAAGTTAGTCAAAGGATTACTTTATAAGAGGGTTAACGTGCTTTAAAGACGGATCTTGACGAACAAAGTTATTTATAAGAATTTGTTCCACTGACTCAGTTTTGTTAAAATAAAGGGTATAATTTTTCTTCATTTGGTTTGGTTGCTTAAAAGTGTACCATTTAGTATTATTTAGAATGTATGAAAAATAAAAGAAATAGATTAGTACAAAGCTTTTAGTATAGCTTTGTTTTTTATTTGACTTACCTTTCAGATGAGAAGTTATCGCTAGTTACACTGGATGAAGAAAATGGGACAGTTCAAGTGTCTGGTTCTAGTCGTGTACCACCTGAATGGATTAATTATCTTGATGAAGCACAGTATGAAATAACAAGGTATTTACATTCTGTAGTAATGTTTTCAACTTCTCTGGAAATTACTAACATTATTTCTCAACTATTTTAGAATGATATTTGGTTTGCAAGTGCTGTTCATGGTACAAGTAAAATTTTGAAAAATATCGTGTTGTAGCAGATTGATAAGTAACAAATGACATGTAATTTAAGATGAATTTTTCTTAAAATTATTTGAAAAATGGAAATTATGCTTCGTTTTCAACTATCTCATATTATTATTTTAGCAGTACACCTACTGTCGTTTAGAGCTTTTTTACTATCGAACATTCGAGCAGTTTCCTGATTTGTTAAGTACTGAGTTTTGATGCGGAAATTATTTGCGGAACAAATAAGCCTGGTTCATTTTATATTCATTCTTGCAATTTTTCACTTTCACAAATTTTTGAGGATACGATCACGTCTAAAACGAATTCGGGAAATGCAACAGAATCATATATCTAAATCAAGTTTTGTAGAAGACTCAGAAGCACAAACAGAAATAGATGAAAGTACTGATGAAATCACAAAAATGTTTACTCATTGCCAACGTTTGATTGAGTACATCATTTTTATTCATAATTAGTAGCCAACAGCTACTGTTAAAGTTTTATTTTATTGTTCGTTTGGTATTTAATTTGATTTATTTTGTATTTTTTCATTTTGAATATTTTAATACTTGAGAAATACATTTTATAAATCAGTCACTGAATTCTTCGTAATTTATCATTTGTTTTCAGCTTTATTGAAAAAGCAAACATCTTCGAAAGCTTTCAACAGTCTCAGCTGCGTAAAAATGTAGTTTTGTCATTGCGGCTGGTATTGAGTTATTTGGCTGGAGATTTCAGAACAAATCAGGCAAAGTTTCTAAAACAAATTGAAGCTCGCAAAGAAATTGTGAATTCGTATTTGCTTGCTTCTAGTGATTGGGTAAACACAGAAGTACTCGACGACGCACCGATTGATGAATCACGAGATGGTAAATCTTCGTTATTCTTTAATATTTTCTAATCTTTGTCATGTAAATATATCTTACGCTAAGTGATATCACATAATATGTTAATTTATGAAAGACTTTTTATTAAATCTAGAATATGCGACCAAGAAACTTCGTGAAGATAAATATTGTTGAATAATATAATTGTAGTGATTTAAAAAAAATGGTTACATTAATGCTTTGTCGTTTGTTACTGTGCTCTTTTACCCTGCAGTGCTGAAAATTCTAGGTCTTACGATGGAACAAATACAGTTGCTGTTGCAAAATGCTGATATGGTCAAAGAACGTGAACATGATGTTATGAGCGTCAGTAAATCAATTGTTGAATTAAATTCTTTATTCAAGGATCTCGCTTCTATGGTTGTTGATCAAGTAATGATTCAAAAATAGTTGTCCTACTTATGCATATGATCTTAAATCTTGCAAAGTTTTTGAATGTTGAAATGTGGATTTAGTTTTATTAAAAGTAATTTATAAAGCTAGCTATATAATTGTTAAAGATATTGTGAATTGCTCAAAAAGTAAGTAATAATTTCATGGTGCCTTAAATTTTTTTCATCTGTTTTTAAATCATGTTTTTTTTAGCTTTTTTCAAATGAATGTTGGTGAAAGTTAAAATTTTGTCATAATATTGAACCGTGTTTCGATTTAAGGGGACTATTTTGGATCGGATTGATTACAATGTTGAACAAGCAACGTTAAAAGTTAAATCGGCTTTATCGAGTGTTCAACGAGCTGAAAGGTATCAGCGAAATGACAAGAAAATGTATTGTATTTTTATTTTATCGGTTGCAATCATTGTTTTGCTAGTTCTTCTAATAATTGTTAAAACTTGATTTGGAATATTTCATATATGCATACCTGATCTCACACTAGTGTTTTTTTCTCATTATTCTTGGATTAAAATTAAAGAATGTCTATATGATTCAGTAGCTTTTATCAACAGTACTCAAAAGTAGGCGAATGTAATTGATTTTGGCATGTTATGAATTCTCAAATTGAATCATTCGAAAAAAATGTAATGTAGTTTCGCTGAATAAATTGGATTTTTTAGATTTACTTGGCTGAATCAACTACATCTACTTTAGATTGCATTTTCTAAAGTAATTCCAATCATGTTTTCTACAAATATTTTATTAGTTAGAAATTATTAAATTTGAAAGAATAATGCTTAACATGTTCTTAGATACTAATGAAGTTGATTTCCTCCTCCATTTGTAATTTATTGGTTCCTTCATTATCTCCGTTTCAGTTCAAAAATCGTGGAAGATAAAATTTTTAGCGTACAGATATTATTAAAAAAGTCCAATAATCTTTTTTAGATTTTAAGAAAATTGTTTTTCTTCTACAGTATTCATTATTTATTTCGTATTTTGACCTATAACTTAATCTGTTGCGGAGTTCGTGTTTTGTTGACAAAGTAATCACTAAACGTATTTATTCATCTTAAATCTATTTTTCTTTATTTTTGGACATATCAAATTCGATAAATTGATATGCTAATGTGCTAGGCTCTAGTATTTAGTAGATTTTGCTTATTTCCTAAAAATTTTTTTGCTATGTAGTCCTTAAATTATAGGCATTCGTTTAATTCTAATTTTTTTGTATTCAAAATTATTCAAAAAGGTTCTTCATGGGTTTCAAGATATAGTCTTTTAGATCTATCGGATTTCTGATTTTTGCTTACAAATATTTTGAAATTATTGATGAGCATCATAGAAGTTCTCATCGCGTAAGATAAAGCTTCTCTTAATTTTTTAATTTGTAGTGTATTTGTTGTATTTTTGATTATAATTTGATGTTCATGTAGTGTGAAAATGTGATAAATTAATGAAAATTTCAAACTTTTTTGAGTGTTCAATAAATCTGAAATACAATTTTTCAGAAAAATCTGAGACTTGTGATTTTTGTTTTATCATTCAGAAATTGAGGATAGTTCGTGTCACAGTAAATCGGAGGTGAAATAGTTCTTCTGATGTTTAATATGATAAGATGTTTTTCTTTTTCGTATCTTTCAGGTTATTTATCTCGGGAGGAAAGAACATACAATGTACATGAAAAAAAGTCGAAGCAGTATTCAGAAGATTGTATCTTACTTTCATTCCGAAAGGGCGATGCTTGATACTCGATAAGAACAGGAATGAAAAATGTAAAATTTCACTTTGTACATGTATATTTTAATTTGAATAATTTTTCTTGCTCATAATAATTGATTGACTTTCTTTGTTTACTTCAAACTGTTAAAAAAGTTAGCATATCGCTAAGTAATTAAAAGGCAATTCACTAAATTCAATATGTCATTTTATACTTAATCGTTTATGCTGGTGGTTTGGTTTTTCTTGATTGGCTTGTGTCAAATAACAAGGAGTGGATTTGGTCCGATTGGTATATAATGTTAAAATTGCATGAGATATTTACTACAGAATTTGAAATTTATGTAATTGAAAAAGTGCTGGCCGCTTAAAAAAAATAAGTTTGTTGAAATTGAGATAATTTGTACTTAACGTTTGCTTTTTTAGGCGCTTCATTATATCTAGAATGTACACATCATTTACGTTGTTCTGAGGCGGATCGCATAAAATGGCTTGAATTACGCGAGCATGTGAGAAATCTAGTCAAATTGGGTAACTTAGCACGAGAAGATGGCTATATTCTCGAGTTAGTCTAAATTTATATTCAACTTCATCGTTGTTGTCAAAAAAATAATCTAACTATAAAAGCATTGTCCTTAAGAGCAAATTATTAATTGTAGTGGAAAATTCAGCTTTTGATCATGCATTTAGATAGTTTTATCTTTGCAAAAATTCCACTTATTTTGAAGCTTGAATAGTGCGTGAATCAGAATAGTTGGTTTTATATATTATTATAATTAATTATATGTTATAAATCTTTATCTCACATAATGAGCTTTATGACAGCAGTAAGCGGAAAACATTATTGCAGATCGGCAAAATTTCGTCGCTCATTGCAATATCGTGATTTTCTATGTGCTGAATATCGTATCAGCGGATTCTTTCTTCAAAATGCTAGCAATTATAATTTGCAAGTAGCTTGTTTATGGGTCGGTGGTGAGATGAATGCATCGTGTGGCTTGGTACCTTCAAGTTATAAACCTTTTGGCTATTATAAACCACAAAAATGGCGTCAAATGTTGTTTGTAAGTTGAATAATATCCCAAAAAAGCCACCATACTCTTTGTGTGTAATTGAAATGTATGCAAATTTGTGAGGTATCATGTGTAAGGCATTTTCAAAATGTTTCAAAATGTAAGGCATTTCAAAATGTTGCTTAACCAAATGTAAGGCATTTCAAAATGTTAAGGTCCACGTTTGTTATTAATTATTTGATTTTGAATATTTGACAACAAATTGACGTCAAAATTTGAGATGTTTCGTTAAGTGAGCGAAAATTTTTGTTAGAAAAAGCACTTAAAGTAAATAATTAATCAGTAGCGAGCAATAAACAGCAATTAATGCTGATGAAATGAACAGCTTCACAAGAATTTTGTATGTAATGGAATAACAGTACTTAACAAGAAGCGTAATGATAATTT
>UYYF01000556.1:0-12038 GCA_900618365.1 Thelazia callipaeda
AGGCTAAAATATTCCCCAGTCAATTATTCGCAAAAGAAAACCACTCTATTTTACTCGAAACGCCTGTGCAAAAGTAGTGTTTTTATCGCATACTTTTTGCAATAACTTTTATTGATTCATGCAGAATCTTATTAATTACCTTAATTAAGACTTCAATTCTGGATTTTGCTAGTTTTATAATTAATTTAAGAGACAATAGAAACTACTGAAATTTGTGTGAACAGTATTTTGAATACTAAACATACTTCTCAAGAATCCGTGTAAACGAACAAGTGTGTGTTTGATAGCTTAATTTTGAAAATGACTTCTTCAGAAAGGCTCTTTTTAGTTCAACGCCCGCCCGAATTAATATTAGCAGAACTTTGTGAAGTGCATTGCATCTCAAAATCATTTTTTGCTGCAGCATAAAACAACTGTATTGCAAGTGATAGCAAGTATTCTCTTGCATTTCGGGAGTTTATTCTTTTTGCAGTTATCTCATAAAATGTTACCAACGTCAAAATTATCAAAAAATGAAATAATGACTATGCAAATTTCAAATTACAATAATATGAAAAGTCAGCAGCGCATTTGTTATTGTTAATAGTTAAACGACTTGCAAATTAGACATCAGCCAGTATTTTTCTTCTGCTAGAGTAATAATTTTTATATTCGTTTGGGCTGGTTAATACGGTAATAATTTTTTCAATAAATGAAAACTCACAAGACTTCAGAGTTTACTATTTTAGATATTACTGGTTGACTCATTTCGTTAGATCTATTTTGACTTCCTCGTTCAGCACCAAAATTGTTATACTATCATTGACAAATATGAATTCAAAGCTTTGATCTATCTCAGGTATCGAATCTGGCGGAAAAAATATATTCAAAGGTACCCACAATGACGGTTACTATAGGATTAATCGAATTGCCTATATGTTTGATTCTACAAGTTGTATTATTAGTTTTTATGGCCGCCTACAAATCCGTCAACTGCTGTTGTTGTAAAAAGGCTTGTCATGAGATATCAATAAAAGTCTAAAATCAGATAAACTAATTTTTTTTATAAACAAAAAGTCAGTGAAGGTAACTTTTATGCTGAAAATAGTCTTGAGTCTTTTCAATTTCTAGAAAGCCATCTGAATTTCCATTGAATTAATTTTGAATCTGGGATTCAAATAAAAGTTCTGTAGAAAAGTTCATGCTATGAACAATAATAATTTTCTGTGATTCTTACAACACTACCATGGATTCTAAGCACTATTTATTACATTAAAAAAATAATTGAATGCTTTAAAAATGCTCACTTACTTCACTGAGGAAAAAACTTGCAGAAAAGTGGTACAACGAGTGAAGGTAAGTAATATTTTGTAAAATTCATTTTAGACTGCTAAACAAAACTTTACAAATGATATTTCTGCTTGAAAGACTTCAGATATATTATACAGTACTAAAAAAAATATTCCTTCAAAAATGGATAGATACGTTATTGAGAATTTTATTTAATCGAAAAAAAAAGTTTTAGTCTTAAAGAAAACTTTTTTACATTCATAAAGCACTTCTAAAAGTGATTGGCAAAATTATTGTAAGTGGTAAATATTATAAGATTAAAAGCTTGTTTTGTAGAGTAAACTTGCCAAACTCATTACTGTGCAAGATTAAGCGAGCTGAACAAATTGCATCTGATTTCTTCTATCCATTTTGAAAATAAACTACTAGTAACTTTAGTTCACCGAAGTAATCAAGATATGATATAATTATTATCCTACCAAATTCTTACACAGTTTATGTCATACTTTGATTATTTTGAAGCTATAAACTTGTGAAATAAACTTAAATTTTAGCCGTAACAAGTGAATTACCCAACCAAGTAAGTTACTTTAATCTTTTTAAGTCTACTTGAGACTTATTCAAAATAACTGTGTTTACTGAACCTTTAAGCATAAATAGTTATAATATCTTACAGAGTTAATTCTTGTGTGGCTATTTACTTTTTATGATATTGAATGACAAACTTTCCAAAGCAGCAGCCTGTTTCTGATCAGTAGTAATTTTAGAATGCTCCAAGAGTACCTGAACAGGCGGGCATGGCCGGTAACAAAATTTTTACGTCTTTTTATTACAATTAATTTTTCACTGTGAAAATTTTTAAGTTTCAAGACTAAATTAAACTGGAAGTAATGATGTATTTTAGAAACAGATGCACTAATAATTGTTGACGTAAATTCTGGCAGAGAACTTTCTTAATGAGCTAAACAAATATTGTTCACTAGTCATAATTACAAAATCGTTGAAACAATTTCAGGAACGTACGATCCAAACTACCAAACTTTGGCTGGTATTGGTGGCGAAGTGTTTGGTGCTGATAAGGCAGGTCCTGGAGCAGGTGCTGCTCCTCAAGCACTAAATGCACCAGCAGCAGGTGCTGCTCCTCAGGTACCTGCTGGTGGTGGAATGGCTGGTAAGTTGCAAGGTTTGCTGGCTAGAATGACATCGCTTAATTTTCTAAAAATAGATTTGTTTTGAGCTTTGTCATGACCAGCTTAACTCACATTCAGTAGATAGAATGAAACTTAATTATTATTCATCCAAAAAAAGCAATAATTTTTTCAGGAACATTTGATCCAAACTATCAAACGTTAGCTGGTATAGGTGGTGATGTATTCGGCGCTGATAAAAAAGCAACTGGTGGAAACGATGGTGCTAGACCAAAAGCTCCCGAAAATAAAGAAGCTAAAGCTGGCGTATATGATCCTAATTATCAAACTTTAGCTGGAGTAGCCGGTGATGTATTTGGTGAGGATAAAAAGAAAAATGCTGAACGTGTTGAAGAACCTCGAGCACCAGAAAACAAAAATGCAAAAGCTGGCATTTATGACCCAAATTATCAAGTATGCATTTGAACTAAAACTTTTTTTTACTAGTTATACAAGCTTAGACTAATAGTAAGCACGTTGTTATAGACTCTTGCTGGTGTTGGCAACGATGTGTTTGGCCAAGACAAGAAGAAGTGAACAGATAAACAGTGGTAGATATAATTGTAAAATAATTTTCATAACTGCATCAATGGCGTTATACTAGAATTTCTTGGTCAAAATCAGCTTTCACAGTATTTTTTACATTAAAAATGGTTAAAAATCAAAATCAAGAATTATTAACCGAAAATTATTATCACTGATATTATTTGTTTGTGTCTAAGTTTTAGCAGAAATTTTATTGGAAACATTGAAGTTCAACTTCATAATATTTGGGCATTTTTAAAATTATTTAATAATTTTTATTTTTGATAAGCATTCATTTTTTCTAATTTCTACATTTTCAATGAATAAAAGGATTGTAATTTGATTTCATTTACCTGCCATAATGCCCAGAAAATATTGAGGAATTGTATTAATAAACTTTGAATAACATTAGCGAAAAGGTGCAAAACTACTGAGAAAAGCATTCTGTGCAATGAAAGTTGAAAGATAGGATTACGATGGAACTGAATTGATAATACATTGCAATTTTCAAACTTTATGAAAAGAAGAATATAATTGCTCGATAAGCAAACAAAGTATTCAAAGACGTGCTTAAAAATAATACTTAAAAAATGCATACATTATAATATGTAATTTGGCCATTCAGATATATGTTATAAGGCTGAGAGCTACTATTTTTAAATTTTTATTAATAGCTTTTGAATTAGTAAATAGTAATAATAATAAGTGAATGATAATAATAATAATAATAATAATAATATGGCAGAAAGCAGTGAATAACAATAATAATGATATTACAAACAATCACAAAAGCTAAAACACAACAGCATATTGTTTGCATAATTGTTCTTCCGATCATTTATATCCTTCCTTAACTTTCCGTCTAATTAATAAGTAAACAGTCAGACAGGTGCATCACTATATACCCTTTTATAACTCATTTAGAAAAGTAAAACAAGGGAAAAAATATTTTGCAACTTAACCCAATTTCGAATGTATAAAATTTTTGAAGTGTAAAAAATATATACATTTCATAAAATTTCAAAAAAATCAATAAAATGTACTTTATAAACGAATGAATACATTTGCAACTAGAGCTCACTGTTGATACAACAAAATTTATGCAGAATCTTGGCTAATAACAAGGCGCATTTGCAGTCTTCAAGCCCAACCATCTATTTTTCAGCCTAGCTTTTCTACCCAGCCTATCCAATTTCAAGCTAAAGTAAGCTCACTCCTAGGCAACCTTTGGCCTACTTCGTACCCTTCCCAATTATATCCTTTAGGTGGCACATACCATGACGATCATTTAAGCCGAGCTTCAGTATACGGTACTGACTACACTTCGTGATATAAATGTATAATATATTCATAGTCCATTTCTCAACAAAGTAATTTTAAATTTATTTTGTTCTACGTATACCACTTTAATGGTATTTTTAATCCAAAAACTGCTTATGACAAATGATAATTTATTGTCTTCGATTAATTAATTGACATTAATTTTTTGTCTTTTCAGGCTTTTCAATATTTAGTAATGCTACATAGCCTTTGGCTAGACTTCTGAGAAACAGATTTCAAAACTTAGATTGTAGATAAATAATTTGGTAACAGCGTAAGTTTTCCACTTAGTCTTTACAATTTTTCTCAATTTACAGTCAACTCAGAATGCTTGTTGACAGTTAAATTAGTAATCACTCTATATTTTATTCGCGCAAGCATAAAAAAAGTTTACGTCCTAAAGAGTTCATTTTAACTGATTATTACTTGAAAAATCAGCATGACAAGTACTTGACAAAGAAGAAATTTATTTTCCATCCTTTGATGACCTCTCACCTCTTTTGACCTTTGTGCCTTGTTCTTAAATAATGATGCAAGAGTTGATTTGTGGTCTATTGTGGAACATAATTGCAAGAAGGATTTGTGATCTTATCCTCATTTTCCTTTTATTTTCCTGTAACCGCCAGTAATTACTGTATTTGTTATTTTATTTGCAGTTATGATTTTCCTATGAGTAATTTTAGTAATATCTTCAACTTACCTAACAATCTGACGAAACTTCGCTTTGACTGATATTTTTAAGTTTGATTTGACTGTCAACTTTAAATAAATGAGTTTCATTTTTGTTTTATAACAAAATTATTTGATTTCATATCTTCTACACGTATTTAAGCACTCTCAAAGATTTAATTTTGTTCACTTTCGATAATGACAATGTATACATATCTAATTATAAAGTATAATCTGTGCTTCTGACGTGGCCAAGTGGCATTACTAATTTTTGTGCAAAGATATACTTTTTTATGTCATTAGCTAAGCAAAGAACGTAAATGAAATTGTGCTTTAACATTTGAAAACATATCAATCATAGTGAGAGAAGAAGTAAAGGCGAAAGCATAGAATCATTTTCGCCGCAGACTTTTTACTTACCTTCAGACTAACTTCCGAAAAAACTTGATCGGATATCGTTTACTCGCGAGAGTTCAGACGATCTCTAACTGTATAAGTAAACTAAACTAATTGTAGTCTTTAGAGCTCTCAAGACAATAAAGTTACCATCTTTTGTTCATCTTTCACCCAAAATCTTGTACCATGACATCGTACTGTTTATCTACGCGGAAAGTTCGAAACAGACTCCAACCTCACAAAGCACCATAGACGCGTGCTATTTTATTAGCTAAGCAAAGAACGTAAATGAAATTTTTATGGTGTAATTTCAAAGTCAGCAATAAAGTAGAAAGGTGGTAATCTGCAAGAAATAAGTGTCATTTTATGCCTTTGCACCAGATGTATTGTTTAGATTTCCCTTGTATCACGAAAATGAGCAAACTAGCTCAGCTGTAATAAACTTGCTATTTAGTTTCTTGAATTCTTTAGTAAAAGAAAGGTCAGGGGTCATTAAATATTAGAATGACAGCAGATATTTTTGCAGTTTAAATAGTGCGAAAACTAACTCATAGCTTTTGTTTCAAATTGATAATCATTCTTGTGGATGTGCAAATCAAGTATGAAAATATAGGCTACTGACCATGACAACTTGCATTTTTAGCAAATATTGCTTATGCTATTTATTTTAAAATTTTGAATTAAAAAACTAACTGATATCTTAAAAAATGATTATTTTACAACTTTTAATTGAATTTCAGTTCATTTTTCCAAAAGCAATTTCCTGAATTAAATTTAGAACTTTATAGTTTTGATTAAATATTTATCTATTTTATCACAAAGACCGGCCACTTTTGACCATTGTTGATGCAGTTTGATTTAAATGCGCAAATTGCTCCTTTCTGTCTAAAATCCAATCACTTTCACAGCTACCAAAAACACTTTCGATAAAATCGGCTTTAGTTCTAGCTAGTCTTCACCTGCTAACTTGGTGTCAAATTGTAGTAATCCACTTGGTGTCATTATCGTCATTAAAATACAGAATCAAGCATAATGCATGCATCTCTCAGCCTCTTCAAGTGCTTTTCTAGACAGTTTCCAAAGCCACCAATATGACCTTCCAATATGAATTACATTTTTGCATTTTGCTCCGACATAAAATTTGTTTGCTATTATTATTTATTCAAAAAAGTTTCCGAACAACCAAAAAGATTTTTACTCAGATGTGAGACACAATTGATGATAAATAATTGCATGAGAGAGCTTTTCAGTTACGTGCCACAAAATCCCGCGATTTCCTTCATAATCCGTCTTTATCCTTTCAAAGCCGCCTGTTACTTTACCTGTACATACACATCTATCCTTTGCAGTAATTCAATCCATACTTACTCGTTTTTTGAAAGTCTATTTCAAAAGTTAGCAATTGCAAATTTTTCGCTAAAATATTCTCATACTTACAATACAAACTGAGTACAATACTCTTATGCCATTTTGCTTATAGTTTTGTCTACTATTCACAGTACTATGTACTGTATTCTGTTACGATTCTGCTTGCACATTCAATCAAAGATTCATTAGAAATAAACCGAAACACAATTTATATTCACTACTTAAAGTACGAAATTTTTACATCTAAATGCAGAATTTGTCAGTTTTCTTTTTATTCTTTTATCGTCTTACTTTTTGTTTCATATTACGTTTTATTTCATTAGCGCTAATCTTCCAAATGATATACTCATCAACACTGAACGAGAATGTTGCCACCGCGTTATCACCATCAATTCCAAATGTTCCCTCGACTTCGAGCCAAACTGCCGAAGCAGGTACTCTTGCAGATCAAGCTTCTGCTTGATGATTCTTTGTAATTCTTCACATCAATCATATCAATAATTATTTTGCTACCTTTCTCAGAATCATAGTATTTCTCTAATTATTATCACACTAATACTTGTTATCAACGATCTTTACGTTATTTAAATTTTTCTTTATAATTATTCCCTTCTGTCTTTATTAATCCATAAATTTTTGCAAGTATTTTAAGTAAGATCGCCGTACTTATCTTTGATTTCATACCAAACTTTGCCAAGAAATAGCTTATACTCTAATGAGAGATTATTCAAATTTAAAAGTGCGCCTTATTACTGTGATTGATTTACAGTATTGTCCCAAGTAACAGTTGTTAGTTAACTTTGCCACTTAATTAAAAACATTTTGAAAAAAAATTAATGTTATTATGAGTAATTCTTAATCTTATTTTACTATTTAAATTACTGTTTGACTGAATGATAAGTATTGATAGGTTGTTGTACGTCATGTCTGATCCCAATCACTGATCAACACTTTCTACTAATGAATGAACAAAGCTGGCATTATGATTGCCTCCGTTGCTGTGTGTGCCATTGCTTACTGAATGCTACTTCAACATGTTACTTTAAAAATGGAATGATATTTTGTCGAAACGATTATTTTAGGTTAATAATTGACATTGATTTTGTATCTTTTCAGGCTTTTCAATATTTACTTTTTTAGGTTACTGTACTATATTACAAATTACTTTGAAGTGAAAACTGCACTCTGAAAATTTCACTTTTGATAAGGTCAAAACAAAAAATAAGAATTATTTTTAAGGTTCTTGAAGGAATAATAGATTATTAAATGATGAGTTGTACGATAAAAATTTGTAAAAGACTACTTGTCTATTTCAAAAAAAAAAAGAAGTAAAATAAGGTGAATAAATTTTATTCAGTTATTTTATTGAAAGAAAAAATTCATAAATTCGGTATTTCTAAAATAAGTCATACATATTTCAAGTAGGTTCAGTAGAGATAATCAATGTACCTTAAAATTTAAATATAAAAAGTAAGTTATAGTAGGTATGGTAAACGTTGTGAACGTTGCACCTCTGTTTTATGCCGCGAAGATATGGTAATGAAAGCAAATGATGCCATTTTTCACGTGAGCTGCTTTACGTGTTGCATTTGTGCAGTACCACTTCGACCGGGTGAATTATTCATGATGGGCTGTAATGGAACATTGTACTGTCGCGGTGCACATTACTTTACTTTTTACTATTTGCTGCAAATTGTATAATATATAACAATTTGCAAATTTTTGCATATAAGAATTTTGCATCTTAAATATAATATCCTCTTACGTTAAATTTAAAATATGAAATTAATCAGAGCTGAACAAATCACTGAAACTATGCTCTAATTTTTTGATTGCGATTTTAGGTCAAAAAATAAATGAACTTGGAAAATGCTTTTCAAAGATATTTTTTGCCATTTCTGTTGATTTAATTTTCTGTGATCCCTGAATTTTTAAGTCCGTTTTTGTTGAGAAGTAAAAAGGTCATGTCATCATATTTTAAAATAAGCAACAGATTTGAATAAAAATCAAGAATAATGGAATTTTTTATACGCAATGAATTCTTCCAACTTTTTTGATGCATATCCACTCTTATTGGCAACTATCCTAATAAAATAACAAGTGGTGTTCAATATTTAATTTGACCTGCAAAATTTGTTCAACTTTAACCTCTTTTAGATCATTCCACCAAAAGAATGATTTGTTATTGGTAAAAATTATGATAACTTCTGTTAAACAATAAGCAATTGAAGTTCAGGTTTTAGTGCATTATGGCGTTGTAAACCACATGGACAATGGTTCGTCACGTGTAGATTCCACAGAATTTCCAGTAATTGTCATGAAAGACGGATATCGCAAGTGGTCGCAAGCAAAGGATGACATTGAAACTGCTACTGATAGCATTGGTTAGTTTAGCAATTGTGCCTTTTGTAATAAATTCAAAAGTTTGTCCACAACCTAATTAATATTATTTCAAATAAAATAAAAATAAACAAGAAATAAAGCTAAATCATAGTATTTGCATTCGTCAGTTATCTCAAATATTAATAGGAATTGAATTGAAAACAAACAGTAATCGATGAAATTAATGCGTAATATTGAACGTGAAATAGTCATAAATATTTATAAAAATTAAGGCGTAAATATCGAAAGTTGATAAAAAATGCATGCTGTAAAAATTGCTGTATGCAATGGAAAGTTACTATTTTAGTTATTTCTTAGTTTTTTTAGTTGTTTAGCGGCAGAAGTAAAAATTAATAAAAAATGATTCTGATAGTCAGTGATAATTTACTCGTTAACAACTCATAACTGATAGCAAGCAATTTTTGATTTGTCTTTTTTTAAAAGTTACCATACGTTATTGTCGGATATACCCATATGCCATCTTAAAAGTTACTTCGTAGTAATTTTTGAATGCCAGAATATCTGTTCTCAGTGATCCGAAACTTTTTAATTTATCTTTAACTCTTAAAATGACTATTTATTTTTCTCACTCATTATTTTTGCACGCTTATTGTACTACTTATTATGCAATACATTATTTGCTTTGTAATTATACTTTATTAAACAAATCTCCATCAGCACTTGTCATATTACTGCTCCTTTACCAGATTTTTTCCATGTATTGTAATTTTTCATTATTTTGTCGTTTTCAGAGCACATTTTCATATATTTTAGCAACATATTTACATATTTAAAGAAATTCATTTGAAATGATTTCTTGTCATTCGAATGCATAGATGAAGTACAGTGCTCCTCATTTATCACCACTGATATCTACTCTATCCATTCTACTAGATCATTTGCTGCATTGACTTCATTTGAATTACTATCGTAGTTTCCGACTGCTTTCTTGGCAGTGTAACACAATTTATTATTTGCTATTCAATAATATCCATACTCTGCTATTGTACAGCTTCATTATTTCTTGCTTACAGCACTTTACCACATATCAGTTACTGATTTCCATTCACTACCCATTATGGAATGTATTTAGCAACTCCTTACAAAGAACAATTTATTGAATATATTCTTCTCACTATTCTATACGTCACGTCAAACATCCAGTAAAATGTTGGCCGAAATGAAGGCCAACATTTTATTAATAAAAGCTTATACATTGAATTTCAGAGCCTTTTTCGTTAAAGTCAAAAGTACTTATTTATCCAACAAGAAAAAAAACAAAAGTACAAGAATTTTGCAAGGTAATAATTATTTGGATTGAAATTTATCTCAACCATAAAAATGGAAATTTGATGAGTTATCTTCTAAGATTTCAATAGGGAGTTTGTTAAGTTAAGCTACCGTAATCCAGCACTAATTGGAGAGAAATGAAGCTTGGACTAGCAGTCAATGACCAATGAGCCAAGCAAAGATATGCCGCTTCAATGCAAAAATTGTTGACACTTTGCAAACATTAATGATTTAGCTGCTAGTAAAGCACAAGTAAGGAAGAACAACACTTCTAACAAAGCTATTCATCGCTCTAGACCTAGACTTTTATACAAGGATTTCTAATTTGACCGAACTTTATAGCCGACATAATATTATATTAAATTAATTCACTATCACTCCCTTATGTTTTATTATATGAATTCATCTGAAACCTCTAATTTTACGTCATTCATCTTTGATGACTCTTCTGTAAGCGTGCGATGAAGCAAAGTGTACGCGTACAAACCAGTAATATAATAGCCATGATTCAAATTGATTCATGCATTGCTTATTAAATTATATGGTGAATAACGAAATAAATACTAAACAAACTGTGATCTAAGAAATATTTTCAATATTTCTCGACAATATTTGTCAAAAATCGCCTCTTTTGACATTCGATATTAAAAGCACACTTTATATTACGGAAACAGTTGGAAATTTAGATTTTCAATATCGCTATTATCCATTAATTGATATAAAATGACTTAATTGTGCGTCAATTATGAAATTTAAGTCATTTTGGTATTTTCGTATTCATAACGTAGCAGATCACAACGTAAGAACTATATAAAGAATCTGAAAAATTTAACTCTATGTAATAAATAATTTAATACTTGCATTTTTTACTTAATCTTTATTTCTGAAGAATAGAAATTACATTTATCATTACTGATTTATCGGATTACTCAAAATACACTGATATCTTTGATGATCATACTCAAACTAGCAATTTCTCAAGTAGGTTATTATTTTCTTCTACATCTTCAATGTAGTAGTTTTGTGTAAGTTTTGAAAACAAAATTATTAGTTTGAGCATAATTTAAAGCGAGTAATTAATAGCCTAATATTTACCAAAAATCTCGTGTATTATAAATATATTAATAAAGATCAATTAGAAATAAACATAACAGTTTTCAAAGAAGCACAACTGATGAATACAAAAGTCTTATTATACTTGCAAATAATAATTAGTGTGAGAGTTTATAGATTATGGTGAAGAAGAAGCATTAAATACAACAAATAAATCAAAACGAATGCGAACAAGTTTCAAGCATCATCAGTTAAGGACCATGAAGAGTTACTTCAACTTGAATCATAATCCAGATGCGAAGGACCTGAAACAGTTAGCACAGAGAACTGGCCTTACCAAGAGAGTTTTACAGGTCAATTTGTGCATATTCTGATGCCTATATTGCATTTTCACTTGGAATTTAATCAGTTAAATGATAAAATCATTTGTAACTTTGTAACTTTCTCACTCATTACAATGACAGAAAACGCCAGAAATCTCTAATGTTGTATTTTATAACATTTATGCTCTCACACATATATATATATATATATATATTTCAAAGTTATAGTACTTAATATATATATATATATATATAT
>UYYF01000557.1:0-12033 GCA_900618365.1 Thelazia callipaeda
CAGTTTAAAATATCAGGAAACTGTACAAAAATGCATAGAATCGTATGGAAAAACCATCATGTCAAAAAAGTAAACAAAATTTTATCACAAAGACTACTGAGGAGAACTTACTATTTTGAGTTGTACGTAAAAATATACGTAAAAACAATTGAAAGAACTCATAAAAAGTGTTAGCAAGAAATATACTTACTACAAGTAGACACTTGGTCAATTGTTAAGCATTAAATCCATGTTCTGTTTAGTGCTTTACATTAAAGTCATCACAAATGATTTGAGTCAGTGAAATCAATAGTAAGCAAGAATTAATTAGCAATTATCAATTAAGAGATAATATCTTAACCATCCGTCAGATTTAATGCTTCGTTTAGGTAAGTATAGGTTCATGAGAAACATTTATTTCAACTTCCAAGCCAAAAAATTGCAAGATATTTGCATACATTTGTAAGGCATAATCTTTGAAAACAAAATACACTTCCGTACAACACTGCAAACACATCCCTATCCAGTTGTTCTGATATGTCCAAATCAGATCAACATAACTTTTTAAATATTTATTAGTCCAAACCATTTCATGGCAATTATTTAGAATTTCTTTTCCACTTTCAACTATTTCTGGAAAATACTTTTCATATAAGCTCATAATTTCTATTTCAATTAGTCGTGTGCTTGATATCAATGATGACAAGACAGAATGATAGAGCCCAATCACAAAACATGTTACTAGTTCAGCTTCATCATATAGTCGAGCTAGAAAACTCTTCGTTCCATTCTGACAGTTTACTGCTTGACTTAAACCTAAGGAAAGCCAAGAATCAATGGCTTGAACACAACTGCATAAAGCTGATGGTTCCACTTCAATTCGATGCAGGTCATCATACAGCACTTTGCCAATCAGACAACTTGAAAGGATAAAAAATAAGGCCAAGAAAAATTTTATCGCCCCAACAACAATATGCCTGAAAATTAATAATAATCACAAATTTACATAATTATAGACTGTGATGTGAAAGTTGAGGCATAATTCAACTTAAGGCTTAAAATCTATCAAATCATATAATTCTTTGGCACACATAGAACTGCAATATATTTTCTTGAACGTTGGCACAGAAAGGTTCAATCAATGGATCCTGTGATCAACTAGGAAAAATATGAAAAACTGAACTAAAATGTGATTTAACAGAATGGCGATGGAAACCGCAATCAGAAAACTAAAAACAATTAATAGATACATAAACAAAAATCGAGACAATTCATTATGTGAAGTAATCACATAATGGTTCTCAGCAGTTTCTTTGCCAATAAGTCTTATTCCAACTTCTTTTCCTTTCTTATGTATTTTTTCGGTTAAATTAATTGCAGTTATCAACTAAAGATTGTATAATTCTCTTTTCAGATTACTCAGAATTTCAGTAATCACTCAGAAGTAAATTGAGTTACACCTGAAACTCCCATATTGAAACTCATTCTCAAATCATAAATATATTACTTATGCAACTTAATCATATACACTGATTTCACGACTACCAAGCAACATACTTCAATTTTTCCCAAATTCGGAGAACGCATTGCGTTCTCCGATCAGTTTTCTCAAGCACATCTGTACAAAAATCGGATGTAGCCACTTCTGTATTGGCTGTTTGTTCCAATGTTTGCTGAACTGTTGAGTCATGACACGAAACGTTTTCAAAGATTTTATAATCCTAAAAAATTAATTGTGATCAAATCTGGAGTTTTTTCAAGTACATAAACCGAGAAAAAAAGTGTAATTCACATTTTTGAAAGAGGTGAATTGACAAAATACGTCACAATGATTATCATGTATCTTCATATCAATAGTTTATACCCTCCTTATTTTCAAATAATTTTTAAATAATCATACTTCTAAGTTCCTCAACTCTTTCAGATACGCTCAAGCAATTTACAACGTGAAAGAACAAATGACTCTTATCTGTTTCAAAGAATAAATTGAGAAACATCGAGATGAATCTATCATTAACAAATTTTAAAAAGTGATCTGATCTAAATATTATGCAATAATTAGTACTATAAAGGTAAGACAATCTTTAACAAACTATTAGCATAAAGCACTTAATTATTTTGGTCAAAGGAGAATTTTAAAAAATATGTACTTGTATTGCACAGACAAAAGTATTGACAAAAAATCAAACAGACGGAGAAATACTTCAAATCAGAATTGAAAACTACTTGTTAACATCTCAAATCAAATCAACATTCAAACCTTCGCACTTGTCGAACTTGTTGTTCTAGAACTACTGCTGTAATCAGATGAAGACGTGGCGGTGGTAGCTGAATCGTGTAATGCAGCGTTATCTAGACAGCTGATTACCACAGGTACTGCTTTGGCACCAGTAGCATCTGCAACCGGAATTGTACTCTCAGAATCGCTACTGTATTCACTTTCGGTTTCCACATATGATACTTCCACACCGAATGGCCCATCTTCCTCTGCGGACATCTCTGGAGTTACGGTAAACGGTGCTTCCGCAGATAAATAGTGGCTGCTTGATGATTTCTAAATAATAGACAAGGAGCTGAAGACAATAAACTAATAAATGAAACATATTTTATGGCAAGTTCGATTAACTTTACAAAACTTCCATGATTTTGTTGCTTTTTTCCAAATTTAATGATTAAAATTAAGAAATTTACATATTCTATATCAAATCCACCTCCACTAAAACTTATACGTCATTATCAATCACCAATTTTTATAATAATCAATTCAGTACAAAAAACTAGTAAACTTCTGCATTATATGACAATACAAATTTTATTAACTCACTCAAATTACTTTTGGAAATAAATTTTATTAAATTAAAATAACAAAAATGTACAGATAATAAGAAGTTAATTAATCGAAAAATGCATACTTTGTTTTTGCCGGATATTTTTGATAAAAAACTTGATAGTCGTAATGAATTGTGATTAATTTTCGATGATTTCAATTTGGTATTTTTGGCATGTAAACTGAGATTTGAGTCATTTTTATGAGTCACAACGTTGCCTCCTTTGGCCATCGAAGTAGATTCAAGCTGGAAGAGCAAATCTGAAAATTACTCTTCCATTTCATAATTACAAAGTCAGCTTAAAAAAATTTGGCACGGAGCTCAGAATCAATTTCAATTATGAGCTTGAATTTCAAAATTAAAAATAATATTACATTATTATTATTTGAACTGCTAAATATTTTTAATATAAATCATCAAAAAGTGGTTGAAAACCAAATTGAGTACATGTTGGCACGCAATAATTGTATTCAGAGTTATGAAAAATAATTTATAGAAACGAAAAGTTTAGTACAATACACCATATGAAGTAAGTTTAATACTGTAGTTCATATTAGCTCCATACGATTAAGACATAAATATTTGAGAGTGAGTGATATGTAATCCATTCACAGATATGAATGCAACAAAGTTTGCATATATTATTGCCAATAATATGGTCCCTTCTTGTATCCTTACTGATCAAAATCTGATTTCTTGTCACTTCAGAGATCTCAATTTTTTGGTTCATTTCACATTTCGGTTCATTTTTACATTTCCTTGTATGTAAATGTATGCACAATCTGACAGCATAAATAATCACTGTTATTTTGTACAAATTTTTTAAAATAATAATTATTATTCCGCATGAATTTTTAAAAATAATGATTATTTTGTATAAATTTTGAATTTTCTTTTCTTCTTCAATGTGTAAACAAAATTCGATAGTTTATATATACATGAACACATTAAATTATTTATTAAATTTACTCATATATTCATTGCCATTCAACACAACTTTCATCACTTTGTCTTCTCCCTACATAGTAACAATTCATACTTATTTCTCACAATTAAATATAACTAATCGTAAGAGTTTGAATGCTTCACTTCGTTACCCCTCATTATCAGTGATAATTTTATTCATACGAATTCAAAGACTATTTGTGTTTTACTATCAGTTATAATTATTTCTGTTTATCTTATCATATTGAACATTGCATACTGATTTCTATTTCATTTTATCCTTATAACTAGATATTGAAGAATGAAAGATTCTAAAGCTATTACTATGATATTTAATTTGCTTAAAAAGTACTTAGCGGTAAAGGCTGTGGAAGTTGAAATAGTTCTGCGAATAGCATATTTAAATGATATACTCTCCTACTCACTGCCAAAGTAATTAATTAATTGATGATACACGTGGAAATCAATGATAAATCCTTATATCACCATTAATACTATTCTAAATTACGATCACTAATAATATAAATACTTAATAGAGTAATCACTTTTTAATTACTTTAACTGTATAAATAGTTAAGTTTTGATATTATTATTCAATTAATTATAGTTACGATAAGCTATTATTGTGCAGTTGAGCGGTTTCACTATCTCTGTAAATGATAGCAACAACGATAATGATTGTTAGAATTAAAATAAAATTCTTACGACTGGATATGTTGGATTGTGCGAAGTGAAGATTACACGAAGAATGCATTTTATTAGTGGTATTTAGAGAGAAAATAAAATAGTCAAAAGGTAGTTGCTAAATTTCTACTTATTTTCAGTTATTTTTTGTTCTGCAGCAAGATTATTTGTAATATTTATTATAAGTAATTAGCAGTAACAACAACAACAACAACCATGAATTCAACGATGACTAAAGCATAGTAAGTATTGAGTAATTATTGTTTGATTTTTGTTAGGACTACTTAATTACAGCGTAATACATTAATTAATTAGAAAAGTACATAGAAGATGTGTAAGAACCGTGCTCGTTTTTAAAATGTGTCGGACAAGGTCACGCGATCAGAGGTAAACATTATGACTAAGTACGACGTTTCCATCAAATTATACTACAATTGAGAGAAATTCAATAATCGAAAATTTGCCCTTTTCTCTCTGCTTTCTCCTCTTCATATTATGCAAATTAGTAGCCAGCAAAGAATGTTAGGATTTTCTGATCAATATTGAATTGATGCATTTATTTGAACTACCAACCGCAACTGGTAGCAAAGCTGACCACTTAGTATCAACGAAAGAAAGCATTTGCGTCAGAACTATTGACGAAGGCATTCGGAATTGTGAAAATTATAGCAAATAATTTAGTTACAGACAAAAAGACACTGATAAAAAGTCTTAGAAAGTGAAAATCTAGATTATCAAATTCTTCAATCAAAAAGTTGATTAGTTTTGTTTGATTTGATTAAAACTGCTCATTAAAAACGGGAAAAAAAGGAATTTAGAAACAATTTGTGAAGCAAATTAACGGAAAAGTTTTAGAGAGAATATGGAAGAAAGAACTGAAAATATGCAAGAAAAAGTTTACGAACTTGAAAGAATTAATTAATGCAAAACAAAAGTTGAAAGTTGGAGTGAGGAAAAAGCGATTGCTATGGCCAGGTTTCAGAGATAAAGCTTGAGAAAATACACAGGACAAGTTCAGTAAGCGAGTAGAACGCAATGAGATTACACTAAAAAGCATCAAATGAATGAATAAAGGACAAAAATTAAGTAATGGACAGAAATAGGAAAATGTGAGACTTTGAAAAAATTTGAAGGAATTCCAAAAAAACAATTTGATCTACGTAGGAAAAGATGTCAAGAAATGTGTCAAGGGAAGTGCAAAGTAAAAGCTAAAAAAGTTGAAAGTATGAGAAAAATAAGGGCGAACGAGAGAAAGTAACTGGACCAGACCAGTGGCACGTGAAACACTAAAACAGAAAATACATTAAATTAGGAATGAGGAAGACTTGCGTGTAAAAAAATTAATGCTGAAGTGAAAAGATATACAAATACTGGTAATGATACTGTTTTTAAATATATACAATACTGTAATGATATTGTTTTTACGTTAATCACATTGCTAAAAGAAATACAAAGATAAATAAATATACCTAAGATGCAAGAACAGATGGTACTGGCGGACGTGTTTGATTCACTTCTTCGTAAACGTTGCTTTTTTCTTCTTTTGTGCCACAATTTTGGCACTTGTTGTTGATGAGCTTGCCAGGCCATAGTAAACGATCAAAGTGTATTAGTGCCACTAATACAATGAGAGCAAACAGGCAACCTGCCAGGGCAAATGAGGAAGAAAAGTGCTGCTAGCGTTATGCACTGCGAACTACGCAATCTTTACGCGCAAAGCTTTTTTCTTCAGAAGTAAGAATAAATGAACTGGCCAACACTCCCCGATCAGTAACGATCAGTTAGACGTGAATATGCAAACCTTTTTGTATTTATATACTTTGCTTCATTTTCATCTTTTAAACTCCAATTCATATTGTGATGTACTTCTTGCTATCACTCATTTTCTTACTAACGCTTCTTGCATTCACAAAAAATGCAAAAAGTTCGATAAACGCTTCAATACGTGATCGATTGATTGGTTAATTGACTGACTGACTGACTGAAAAAGAAGGAAACTGAAAACGATTCATATGTTATTTGTGATTTGTCGGACTTAAAAATTTAAACTTATTACTATTACTTAACCCGTATGGAGCTTTATTTGAAAGCTTGCTTAACCACTTGTAGATTAAGTAGAGCTAATCTTGTTAATAATTACTATGATAATTATATAAATTTACTTACTAAAAAATGACTATTTGATGCTAAATTTTTGTGTAATCTAAGCTCATCAATCATTAGAAATTATGAAATGACATATATATTAGTAAATCTGTTTGATTGATTCACGTAGGATAATTATTGATGCTCGTCGAGAAATGAAATTAACAGATAAATAAATCATCACAAACTGGTTTTAACAGTTAGCAAATTTAGTGGTACATGAAATTGGTCTTCAAAAGTATGCAGTGAACTTTCAAGTACATTAAAACTGATCGAGACTTTATTGGAAGACTGATTTGATTGACTAATTTTAATTTGCTCACAGCTTTGGGAATTCAATCTTATAATTTGTTTCATTAGTAGAGTTTCATTACGAGCAAGTATATTTCATGCCTATATGAGCAGTTAGCAATCTGATAATTCAAAAATTCTTTACTTGTACTATTTGCATATTTAGCTATTGTTTTAATGCTATAAATTTATCAGTTTGTAAATATTTTAATTTCAGAGTAGTGTGAATGCCAATTGTTGGGTCAGAGTACTGCACTATTTCGAGTTTCAGTAGTGATTAGCGTAGATTTACTGAATACTTTTAGTCTGCTCAGTCGTTCAAATACTTAACTGCCATTTCCATTACCTTTTAGCGAATCAGACGTTTTTTTGTCTGTTAAATCGCATTCAACAGTGCTCATAACTACTTGCTACCACAACTGTTACAACTGCTAGGATGAAATAGAAATTACCCGAAAAAGAGAAAATGCCAAAACATCATCATCATATTTGATAGATGTGTTCATGAAATTTGATAAAAGCAAGTTTCTCATTCTATAGAAATTAGTGTAGCTTCAAGTACAATAAAAAATACGATTTAAGAAATGAGAATTCTTCATGCTGATTAAATATTCAAAAATTTACCATATATCGATTTTCTTAGCAAAAAAAGTGTCAGTTAATTTGTACGACGTATTTCATACCTAATAAAATAAATTTTGAACATTTTGAAGCTTTATTCAGTTAATTATTCAATGAACTTAAAATCAACTTTTATCAATTTTTCAAGTTATCAAATTGGTACGCAATAAAAGTGAAAGGAAAGGTTAGAACGAGGCAAACAAATGTTTGAGTACAAACGAAGCAGTCTGTTGATAGTTGGAAATTCCAAATCATATGCACTAAAAACAAATTATTAACGACACACGCAGGGCACTGCAAACGTGAATGTAGTAAGGTTTCAAACTATTAAGACAGCCGTAGGAAGAAGGGCGGTTCGCTTTTAACGATTTTAAACAAATACGTAATCATATTTAGCCAGTTTATTCCATTAATGAATAATATGTTCTGATTTGCATTGCAGTCAATTTTCAACAACAATAACTTATTACTAGTAGTTGAATAATAAATAAGTGTTAAAAGTAATTATTTTAAGTAAACTTTTTGCTTGTATTATCTATAAATTTAGAAGTTATATGAAAAACAATAATCAAATGAAGGAATTACTTGCTTTATTGATATGACATTATAGCTCATATTTGGTAAATGCTTATGAATGAACTGTGCATCTCTTTTAATCTAACATAAATAAAACACATTTTATACAAGATTATTTCTTTGGCTCATACTAGAAAAACCAAGTTTACAGTTCGATGCTACTTGCTTTTGAAGGCTGAAGTTTTGTAAAATATTGGAAAACGAGAATTGAAAATCACATTAAAAATGTGAAAAAAAAAGCAAGTTTTGAGATGGAATTGTTAAGAATTCTCGGAAAGTTACTGAGAGTGAATAAATCAATCCTTTGTAATGAGAAAACAGTCATCATTCCACTGCCGAAGCAAAAAAATAGATTCTGTAGTCTAGAGAATTTTACTTCTAAGAATATTTCAGTCAAAACTCACTATTTTTGCTGACGAAAAAGGAAAGCTAGTAGCATAATCAGATTACAAATGTAAACTTTAGTAAAAGTTTATAGTATTTTCCGAGTTTTAAAGGTATTGCTATCAAGATAATGATGAGAAAAAATTAGATTAGATAGATTTATCACTAAATTAAGATGTGATTTCAGCGCTATGATTTGGAGATTTCTGATAGCTTTCTTTCACATTGTTAGAAAATTGAACTCAATGTTTTTTTATTTTCCTTATAAATCGGTGAATTATTTTTGTTCAAAGTTCAAATCATATTTAGAATGACCAGCACGTTAATAATCACTTCAACTGTTAGTGTTATATGTGAATGTTGATAGCATCTATACACACATATTCAGTCCTTGCAATTATTGTGTGACATAAGAAGCTTAAATCTTTATTCGACTTTCATCCTTACCAAAAACAGTGAGGAAAAGAGAAATAATTTTCGTAATAAGGGTCAGAAATGGTTTAATAGCCAGGAGCCAATCGAGCAGGTGGACAGTGATCACAACGTCCTCTCGGTCCTTCATCACCCTGATCACCAGGAGCTCCAGGTTGACCTGCTTGACCTGGTTGGCCAGGCTGTCCTGGTGGACCAGTAATGCCAGGTGTTCCTGGTTCTCCGTTCGCACCAGCTAGAAAGTAAAACGTCAAATTTTCAATAATAGCTATCAAAAGTTTTGTTCTAACAATTTTTGTGAAAAATATCTATTATAATTATCTTTCTTTAAAATTATACATGTTCAAATTGTTCGCCTATCAAATAAATCGAAAACATACGAGGTCCTGGTGGTCCACGAGGTCCAGCGTTTCCGGGTCTTCCGGGTGGTCCAGGAGGTCCTGGTGGCCCTTCAACTCCTGGATTCTGACGTCCAGGTTGACCGGGAGCTCCTTTCATACCAGGGTTACCATTTCGCCCAGGCAATCCTGGTGGTCCTTGTGGTCCTTGTTCACCTGGTCCGCCGTCAACTCCAGGAGCACCCATATCTCCCGGCAGTCCTTGAGGACCTCGAGGTCCTTGGCTGCCGGGGGGACCAGCTGGAGCTTCACACGGACACTGCTCGGGAAAACGTTGAGACCATTCGGGTGGTGCTTGTGCTGGAAGTCCCGGTGGTCCAATATCCCCAGTAATACCATCGATGCCATCAGGGCCTGTCAATTGATTTTAGTCCCTTTTGATTTTCATACTCGTAAACTTTTTTTCGAAATAAATTAAATTTAGGTTACCTATTGATTTCAGCTACATCCAACCAAAATTTGGTTCGAACAATGAACAATTTTGCATAAAATGTCCTTGAACTCTCGAAAAATAACCTATTGCTTCTCATAATTCACACTTTCAATAAGTAACATAAATTGATAGGAAACTATGTGCGGAAAAAGACACATTAAAAGGTAACAATTCTTAAGCTAAAAAATTATTCCATCTGTTTCTAGCCATTAAAAAATTTCTTGCATGACTTTTTGACTCACTCGTTGAAATTTGATACTTTTAAATCATTCTCGTTATCTTACCATCAGGTCCCGGTTCTCCAGGAGGTCCTGGTGGTCCACGTTGACATGTGCAACACATGCCACTTTGACGTCGTGCTCGACCCTCTTCTTTAGCGTTAGTTTTCAAACCTTTTAACACTTCTGCTGCACGAGCAACTCGCAGCGTTGTTGAATGATCTCCGCCAGTTTTCATGGCTAGTAGCTCTTTCCACATATCTCGTGCACGTACCTACATATACTTCAACAATAACTATTATAAAATTAGTTTCAAATTTGCCATGCAACTTTGCTGGTTTTTTCTCTTTTCATTGATCAAAATTGTATGATGAACGTCAAATAATTTGGTAGCTGTGCATTCGATTTATATTTTAACTATCAAACGGTCAAGGGTCAAGAGAGCAAAGTAGATCTTACCTTGCAAAGGTCAACTTCGGTTTGTACTTGACTTTCTAGTGATTGAATGTAAGTAAATACAAGAGGAAATGAAATCATGCATGATGTTATTGCTCCTGTAGCGAGTACAATAGCTAAGAAGGCATTTGCTCTCATAGAATGAGGACGTAACTTTTCGTCCATTTCTGTCAATCACAACCTAAATTTCCTTGTACCTATCATTAATTAACTCCTGGACCACCTGGAAGACCCGGATCATAAATACTCTCTGTCATGAAGCTCAATTGCCATCAAAAACTACTTATAAGGGTAGAAAATGAAAAAAGAATACAAAATTATTAAGTAATTATTTTGTGATCACAACAGAAATTCTTGTGATCACAAAATAATTACTCAATAGTTTTGTAGAAGAACTGCCAATGAATTTTAGTATCAGCCATCTATTTGTCATTAATTTCAAAGAAATCTCGTACTTGCAAGCATCAAATACAATACGTACTTTTCAAAAAAGCACTTATAATTACTTAATTCAATATGATTTTGAGGTAACTTTAAGGAAAGTAAAATGATTATATGTTGATTATTAGTCTGCTCAAAAATTACTTATAAAGATAGAAAATACAGAAAGAATACAAAATTATTAGGTAATTATTTTGTGATCACAACGAAAATTATCGATATTAGCCATCTATTTGTAAAGTTTTGGCTGACCGAACCGCCAATGAATCTAGACAATAATTTGAAATATTCAGTGCTTCCAAGATTTTGTTTATCACTTTTACTTGTAATTGATAGTCTTTTCTCATTTGAATGAAATACTCTCTTTTTTTCTAGTTTAACTAATAATTATTTATGAATTGCGAAAAATTTTGCTCAGTTTTGTTATTTACTAAAAAGAGACAATATTTTTAAGAGACAAATTGGTGTAAAATTACAAGAAGAAAATTTATGAACAAATTAGATAAACAATAACAATGCAATATGTATTGTCGCATACTTCTTCACTACTGATTTACGCAAAATTAATCAAAATTTGAACTAAATTTAGTCTAAACTGAAATTTGGCTTCAACTACATCGTAAAGAAACATAATAGCAATCCGACCAGAATAAAGTACAATGAATATTTGAAGTAAACGGACAGTGTTTTCAAGAAATTAATTGGTTCTGTTGATGTAAGTGAATGCACACAAGTAGACGACTTTTCTAATTGCTATTTATATGAGCTAACCAAGGCAAGGTGAAAGGTAACGGTTACGCTACCGCGTCCAATTCTTCATCGAATATCGATGATAGAAACCAGTTCGAGAATCACCAAAATCATGATATTACTGCTCAGATCAATTTCTTATTGCTTTTTATGTTTTAAAATTGATCGTATGACTGAACCAATGCATTAAAAATCTCAGATATCACAATGTTACAAATAAATTTATCAAAAATGTGAAAAGCTGAAATACTTTCAAATTTTGAGAGTATTTCGGGCTTTTTTTGAAGCTTACTAAGATATTTAGCAAAAATTTTTAGTTTAGTTTAAGACACGTGCAAATATTTCACTATGATAAAAATTTTGAAAGTATGTCTTTTTTATAAAGAAGGAAAAATTTACATATCTGTGTTAATAAATTTTTTCAACAAGGATTATTAGTTGCAGAGAAATGA
>UYYF01000558.1:0-11953 GCA_900618365.1 Thelazia callipaeda
AATAATCTTAAAAATTATAAGCTAATAAAATTGGTCTATCAGTAAAGTAATAGTATTACTGAAGACATATTAAGGTATTTGCAGCTTAATGTGATAGTGTCAATAGAATCATTTTCCACGTTTCGATGGATTTTTATAGCCGTATCATTTTTATTCATTCTATCAGCGATAGCATTTCTGATTGTTGGAATTGCTGCTACATGCGGTAAATTATTCAAATCATTAATTTATTATCAAGCTTAATGGTTTGAACTATTTTCAAAGTCAAATAAAATAAAAACATAATTTTTAGCATCATCAGCTCATTCTAATCTAAAATCGAACATAGTAAATGAACGATCACTATTATTTCGAATCATTACATCACCGTGCCTACTTGGCTCACTATCATTGGTACTCAGTGCTTTAAGTCAGTTAATCATACAAATTACTTATCTCCTAATCACATTTGATAACAATTTTACTTTATAGTTCTGATGTTTCAGTTAAGAAACAGTAGTACTATTCGATGAAAATTACTTCAAAATTGATAACAACATGAGAGGCAAATTTCTCATATAAACGCTGTTCATTTATTTTTCAAAAATTTTTAACACGTCCCAAAAAGGTTATTATTTCAGTAATATTTTGGTCCATGATCGTATCCGTCGTAGCAGTTTTCACGTCATTCTACATGACATTTATTAGCGCTGTGTATTCATTCTGTAATATGATTGATGACAAATGTTTGGATTTTAGAGTGTTACTACCAGTTATTGTTAACCGTATCAAAAACAAGGTTCCATTTTTTTCCCCTTCATGAATAAAACATAAAAATGAACTCAATTAACTAACATTACCATCGCTCGAGCACAATTCATACCATTTTTTTCATCAATTTTTTCCCACTTGTAAATACCTTCCAGCTCGTTACACTTCAGTGTGTGGTGAAAATAGCTTTTGCAAACTTCTACTTTGCTCTAATTTTTCACATATTACACTTAAAAAGCAGAAATAAAAATTAAACGACAAAAATAATTACAGAAAGTGGATTTAATAATTTGCAAAGACAAGAAAGAAGCATTGTGTGCAGCAGAAAATAACCAAATTTGGTCATTTATTGGAGCTTTATTTTTTTCATTTCTGGCACTTACGGGATTAATTTATTTTCTCATGTGTTTGAGTGCAAATTACACCAGGTTTGCATCTGAACAAGATAATGATTTCTCTTTAGATACATCAATATTCAATATCAAATGCTGATAAACATGCAAAAACATTATCACATGGCTGTAAGCAAACATTTGAAAGCTATTTCAAACAAGTTATTTAATGCAATCTGGAATGCACTTAAAGATTGCACAATAAATGATTATCATATGCTGCAAATATTAATGATGTGGTGTGGTGCTTGTATACATGTATATGCTGGAAATAATTTTTTTTTCAAGAATTCGAATGGAGAAACGAGCTCGCAAACGTGAAAATTATGCAATGAATCAAGGAACTGTCGATTCAAATTCATTCATTCTCACAAATATGAGCAAATAAATGATCATTAAACAAACCAATTATTAATTAATTAATTAATTAATTAATTAATTAAACAATAATATACTATAATGTTTCATATTTTGTATATTAATTTCAAAAAAGACATGTTTATTAATCCGTATTGATTAGTATGCACTTACCTTAACTATACTGATTTTATACTTGAGTCATAAATCTTGTCGCAATTGATAAAAGAAGACAAAGTGATTAGCAATAATTGTTAGTACCTAATCCATCAATAGTGTAAAAATTTGCGGAAACTAATGTACCAGCGAGATAAGCGACATAAACTACACGCCAGAATAATTAAATATGAGCATGATATATCTACACGAATGTTATTTAATTTTATTAAAAGTATTGATACATATTTTTTGCACGTATTTTTAAACTATATTTTCAAGAAACTGCTGCTACGCAACATACGTAAAAAAGTGATCGTTTTATGGGCTTTTTAGATTTATGTAATTCCTTTTCTAGAAAACATACAAAAATCAACACTATACATTCAAGAGCCAATATTTTTGACCTAAAGCAAAAAGAAATCACAACTAGTGGCAGCTCTGTGATAATTGATAACAGTTCTTTATCGATCAGCTAGTTTTTGAATAGAAAAAACAAAATTAATTCGAAAATGTCAAAAGGCTGATAAAAAGATATTTTCATGTCACAGAATGCTTACGCGTTACTTTTTCCTCTTGAAATTGTAAGTATGACGTAGAAGACATACTTACGTACTCGTACTTCATGGGATAAGATAAGTATTACTAGTTTGTGAGTAAAGTATTAGAAATTTATACGTTAAATGTTTAACATTAGAATTACGTATGTGTATCATATTTTTAACTGTTTCAAATTTATTATGACTCCATTCAGTGACAAAATTATGAATAATAATCAATAGTAAAAGATTATTACAATAACTTTGATGAAACGAGGACAGCACTTAGTTTGTGATTGTAGTGTTTCATTTAGTTTCAGCATAATCAGATTACAAATAATCATTCTGAATATCACAAAACGACAGACACATTCCTGCACACGCACAACCAGGTGCACACGCACGCACACTTACACACAGTAAGGCATACAGAGAGGAAGCAAAAGTGCACACTGGACAAAGCATAACGCATACACAACACAAGCAGCAAAACACACGCGCATGCACTTCTATTCATAAGTGCACAAATAGCCATGCTTGCGTACACAGACACGAACATGTTAAATAACCAGTTTTGCTCACGTCATGCACTAATATATCTACACATCCACACACGTCGAGCACATACATCATATATGCATCTGCTGCCTGACCCGCATACGCACGTGATCAGATTAATTAGACACATAAGCAATGTGTCTGCAAGACATACATATACGTGCATGCATGCATGCAAGTATATACACATATATACATATTTGTAACCTCTTCAGATACATACAGACACGCACACATACCAATCAAATCACACAAATGCAGGCATATTGGCCTATCAAATATACACAAAAAACATCGCATAATCTCACATACTCTCGCATACGTTCGCACGTGATAACTTAAAAACCTTCAAGTCTAACAAAAACATTCACGTACTTTTAACACACGCGGAAAGCTCCTCAAATCGATGAAACACACTTACACGCCCATTGTATTAATACAGCAACGTGCACCAATTGAATGAAAGCTAGTCTTAAGACACGAGAAATAAATCTATTTACCAAGTCAACAAGAAAATAGAGCTGTAATGACGACTCGATGTTCTGAACAGAATGAATCAGTTTTATTCAAAAAGTAGTAATTTTACCGGTGGAGAGCTACAACGACGATCATAAAATGCTTCAGTGTTGTCTTTATTTTCTTTATTATTAATCTCATGAGAGGGCGTTTATTGACATGTTCATATTTTCAAAGAGTATGTATGAGAAAAGTGCTGCGTTGAATTTGTACTCATTACTTGACACCTTAGGTATACTCATATTGAAAGGCTTAATGTGATGCTGATGAATTTTAATATTATCAATATCCCTGGGATTTATCTCGAATTATTGTGCTAGCTCTATGATGAAATATAAATCCGCTAATTAGTCTTATAATTGCTCGCTTTTGGACTGAAAATTTAAAATTTCATGAAAGTAATAAAAGTAGTTATATTATTTTTACTATTTTGTGACTATAGTATTACTAACTTAGAACTGTCTTTTATTGAGTATAACAACGCATATACTAATATCAGAGCTTAGTGTCTTCTTCATTTTTGATAATGTTAATTCAGCAGATCGATTTGATATTATTATTACTTTCGTTTCTGACATTGTCACTTTCGTTACTGTTTTTCAGCAGATAATTTCTGTATTTTCCTGAACATTTTGAGAATATTTGTCTTTTTTATGTGTTAAAACACTTGTTCTGAGTTCCCGTAATTTATAACGGACTGATGAGTTTGTACTTGAAATTCATTTTCAGTTTCGAGGAAAACATTGATTGCTAGTTAGAACTGGTCGTAAAAACGTCTACTATTGTACATAAGTCTATACATATCTTTCACAAAACAGAGATTTGCCATTTACACCAATATGGACGATCAGCTGAATCGAAAAATGCAGGAGGATGATTCGAAACGACTAAGATGGGATTCAGATAATAGTAAAAAACGACGTTATGCTTCAAAACGTGGTATGTATCCCAATTTTTTTAAAAAAAAAAGCTTATTTTTGAAAGGCGTAATTAGTTTTTGTTTCACCAGAAATACAAGTCGATTTGTAGCTAGCTCTTTTTCTAACGTTTGTTTCATTACTAAAAATAAAGGGTAGTATGAAATCAAGAGAACGAGCCCAGTTGAAGAGAATTTACTCATTATTTAAAGTAAATTTTGCATTATACCTTTTTAACATGAAGAAAAAAGCTCTACAAATACTAGCAAAAGATATAAATCAGAGGTAATAGAAATTCCATATTGAAGTAACCTACTAAGATTTTTTAGCGTTTTACGCGAGTGATTCACATTGTTCTGCACCGTCATCATCGCCGCATTCAAGTCCAGTTGATCCTTCAATGTTGGTCAATTTTAATTCCAATGAATTTACTGACGCAATTCGATCTTATAGCCGTTCTAAGAAGTAGACTGTTTTCTTTTTTGATGTTTATCTTTTGGAATTGTAAAAATGGAAAAAGAATATAAGGCATACATAAATAATAACTTTTGGGGTTTTTTTTTTGGTATTTGAGTTAATGGATTTAAAAATATCCTCATTTTTTACAGTTTCGAAAAAATTTGGGTTGATTATAATCCTTCAGAGTAATAGGTTTTATTACAATATAAAAAGTTTTATATTATTATGTATCTCAGTGTAATTTCTCGTGATAAAATTGATATTTATTGTATCAGGATGAAGTATTTGCGTATTCATCAGTCATTACTAGCATTAATTTAGTTTTGTAAAATATGTGACATATGCGGAAAGCCTAATCAATTTTCATGATTATTTGAATGAGATAAAAGAAAACTGATAAAAATGATTATCTTGGTTTAATGTTTACTGTAAATAGAATTTTATTTTTATGTACCATTTTGCAGTGATATGCGGCCATCTAAATCGGAAGACGATAATGGAGAGTGGTGGATACAGCTTGATGAAATGCCAACTCAGGATGATAACTCTCTTTTACAGGTATTTTGTTAATTAGAGAGCTGAGTCAGTTTTCACAGAATTTTTTCTATTTAGAGTCATGATGTTTGTAATGAATCAATTTGGGTTCTTTTCTATTGTATTTGATTCAAAAAATTCCTGGTCAAATATCAGTCAATTGCATTATTTTCATGAAATGCGAAATATTTTGAACTTTATGGTTCTAATTTGTATTATCATTGAAAAGAAATCGGTAATCAGACTTAAAATGTCGCGAAAATAAGAGCCTTATTGACAGAAATTAATGAATACAGGTTAAAGCATCAGCAAGCCCGGACTTAGTCACTGAATCGATTAGTTCCAAAAGCGAAACGGAAGATGTAGTGGAAAGTGTTGAAAGTCCGCAGAGTAAGTTTGAATTGGATGAAGATGACGAACAAACACCATTTGCTTCTACACCGTCAAAACGCCACAATGTGGATTTTTTTAACGAAGATATTGAGTTATCTGATGTCTCCAACGTACCAGTTCTTTTGGGCTTTGAGGGTATGGAAAAAATGAAATGATATTAAATGTAGTTATATGAATATATAAGTTACAAAAAATTATTGTTCTACGAAATAAGCCTTGAAAAAAATCACTGATTTCAAAATTTCCCTGTGAATTGTTTGGGATGTGTTCATTCAGAATAGTGATTATGTTTCTGGCAGTTTAAGGATTGCTCTGTTACCTTATTTGGTTGGTTTTTATTAATGTAGGAGTAAAAATTGTCACTGAGGCTACATTTTGAAAAATCTACGAAGGAAAGTTTGGAAATTATTTTGATAGTCTATAAGATTTTAATTCATTGGCTTGACTTTTAAACTTTGAGTGCATGTTGTATTTTACAAAATGAATGTGAGCGCATAGAGAAGTTCTGGATTGTTCTGTAGAGCAAGAGTATTTCTTTTTGGTCCACCATTCCGTAAGGTTTAACTTCAATTAATCTCCAAAAAATTAATTGGTTTTGTTTGCATAGAGCAATATCTTATTGTTTTTTAAATTTAATTTTAATGTTAGAACAGCCATTCATCTTTACTGAAGCAAGAAAAAATGCAATCTTGATTTTCATTTGACTGAGTCATATGCGGATTTAAATAACTTCTCAAATTTTGCAAAGTTTTGAGAGTCAATAAAAGTAATGAAAGAAAATGACAATTTGTCAAATTGTGAATAATGAAATTTTTAGACAAATAGTTATCTAATGAAGTAGGGAGAAGCTAAAAAAAAATTGATGAAATGTTTCAGACATTCCAGCTGCTAAAGCGTTATCAAACTCAGCTCCAGCATCCACTGTAGGGTCATCAAGTTCAATCATCGATAGTCCTCTTCAACGGCCTAGTATGTTCGACGTTAAAGCCTTGCAAACAACTTACGGAGAATTGAATGCTATTGCAAACGAAAGGCCAAAAAAATGGGAAAAGTGTGAGGATTTTCCTCCTGGGGTGCTGTTTCGTTTCTATGATCAAATAAATCGTGCAAGGTTTTCATTTAATAAATTAATTGCTGTGATCTTTGTATCAAAATTTTCAAGTAAGATTGGATTCTATGGTTCTTCGTTTTGTAATATTGAGGTCAAATTTTTCTCACTCGCGATGATAATTGACCTAATTCTGCAGATGGGTGATTCCTGTACTACCAGATCAAGAGCTTGAAACGTTACTAGAAATTTCAATTGTGTTAATACGACGAGGTAATTAGCTGCACTTACTAATGCTGAAATTTTTATTGGGTTTAATAAATCATAGATAAATTTTATGACATCAGTCTGAGATAAATTCAAGTATAATAAGGACAGTCTCGCACTTCGTAAAGTACAAATCAGTTTCATATACTTTGAGAAGTATAACAAGTATTGAAATCCTTTGTGCTGAATAAAACAGAAAGATAGAATATATAGCTTTCGTACCATTCATTAAACTTCTTTATCTTTGTCAAATAATTGGGTAATGAAGGATCTGGTAATATACTTGCAGGTGCTGACAAAAAGTCAACATTGTTCGAAAGTTTTCTTGATAATGGATTAGTACTTGTATTTGACAAGCTCATGAACGATGAGGCGATGAAGGATTGGAAAATCGACATTCATGTACTTTTAAATTAAATCATTAGACATATGCATTATATTGGTGAAAAAGAGAAAGAAATCGAACATTATTTCAAAAAAATCAAGTTACAGAAAATTGTGTGCTCATTTCCATCAGTAGTATTTGAAAAGATTTAGACATGTGCAAGTAGATATATTCTCTCCATGTGAGAGACGGTGTAATAAATAAATTTTTTCGAGCAGAAAGTACAGAAATAAATTTGAAAAGGAACATTATTTATAAATGATGAAAAGTGTCAACATAGTAGCTCTTTTTATATGTAAGTAAACAAACGGGAGCATTAAAAAATAAATTAGCAAACAAGAATGTAATTCATGCATCTTTAGTTGTTAGAAAATGTGCACTGAATTCATATTTTATCAAAAAAATAAATTGTTCAAATTTTCATTGAAGGAAAACATATCAGTTTAGTTAATCATTTTTCTATATCGAGCTTATAATATTCAGTTAAAATGAGAGGAAATTGAATACATTTCACCGCAAATTTCGTTTGCAGCGATGCATCTGGTTGAATATTGCGCGATTTCTTGTAATGTTTACGGAAAAATTGCGTCAAACACTTATTGCGGAAGATATTCACAGCGCATATTGGATGATATTGTACAACGTCTTTTCCAGTAGTAGTCGGTATTGTTTAAAGCTGCCGAGTTTTTTGTTCAGTTCTGTAAAGTATGTTGTTCTTTACTTTCTGTTTCAATTTTTCATTAATAGCATGTTCTATTCATATTTCAAACGGTGGTACGTGCACCTCAGCTCTTTTATCTTAAGAATCTAAATTATTGAAACAAATAATTTATATGCCAGATTAGACAACAAGTAATAAAATTTGAATACAGTTTCTTGCGCGTGTTAAAGATTCTCATAAAAGATTAGGAAAAACTAAATTCTTTTAATAACTCTTAGCTTTTAACTTAATCTCTGTAATTAAGTGTTGATCTGTACTATGTAAAAAACGAATTTCATAGTCATAAATTCTCATTATTAATACTATAGTATCGTTTGCTTTATTTCAATTTTCAGTTTTCATATGCAAAATTTTGGTCGCAAGGCACAGTTCTTGCAAATGCAGTTTGATCCTAGTGATTTGATACTTTATACTTCCATTAATTCAGTTGATGAAGTGAATCAGGTTGGAAAATTTTCAACTGAGTGTTGTATAAATTGATAATTCAGTGCGTTCAAGATATAATTTTTGCTTTCATTCCTTCATTTCAATTTTAATAGATATTGTCATAATGTACAGACCTCTTTGATCATTGATTTTAAGTTTACTCTGTGTTTAGCAATTCTTCTTTTTATTAGTTTTATTCCATATTCGCCATCATAATTTTCTAAAATAATGGTAGTGAATCTAGAACAAAACTAATGTGCTATAGCTTTTTTTATTCCTTATGTTTCAGGCGTTTTTTTGCAAACGCCGTGATTTTCAGAAAGTTTTACAACTATGGCTTTTGTTGCTTTTAAATTATTTTGGAAGGATCGGTGGGTTTTCGCTGATGAAAAGTTTCTTGGAAAAAAATGTTAATCATGATACTAAAATTACTGATCTTATTATGTGGTGTCGACCGTTTTCTTCTTGCTTATCATTATTGAAACCAACAGTTGTGTTCGAGACATTTGGTTTCGTCATTGTAAGTTTAAATTCCGTATAAGGTTCAGATTACAAATTTGATATAGTATATGATTAAGCTGTTGATAAACAATGAAGGATTATTATGCTGAGAAGAAAAAAGAGCCAATATCTGTATTATGTGCTAGTGAAAAAAAGATGTAAAATCCCTAAAAAAGGAAGTGGCATGTGTGATAGAAAATTTTCAATAATTTAAATTATTAAATAAATGCTTCAGTCGAAATAATTTTGTCACTACTATCTAAATTCTTAGTTTCATGTTACAATTTAGTTCTATGTATTGACTGAAGAGAATATGTATTATTTTAAATGGATTGCATTTGAAAACTATTATTTTCAGCAGAAAGTGTTGACACAATTGGAACAAATAAATGATGAGGAATTAAAATGCGAGACAGTGAAAAACGATTTTAATGAATCGCCTTACATTGATTTGATAAGAATTTTTCTTACTTTAACTCGAACTAATCCGGAGATGGCAAGTTTGAGGCGGCAAACTCAGTTTTTTTCTTTGCGCTATATTTTACGGTACGAAAAAATGTTTCTTAAAAATTTAGGGGATTTAATTTTTTTATTATTTCAAAAATTTTAATTACAAGTTCAATGCTTTTGCTACGTGTTTTACAAAGTTGTGATCAAAAATAGTGGAAAGCGCTAGATAGTTGATATAGTATTGAAACTTTTGAGAAGTGAAGTATCTGTTCATGACGTGTAATATTTTTAATTTTTTTACATATTCACTATTCAAGTCTTCAGAGTATTGCAAGTTGCACCTTTTGCTGGACGTATAGCTGCTTTAGAGGAGTTACATGTATCTTTACTTAATATATTTTCTGAATTTCGACAGGTAAAATAGTTCTTATGCTTTATTTGCAACTTTTCTGCTTCTATATGTGTTCATAATTTGTGCTAATGATATTTACAAATAGCTATAATTTTCAATTATTTTTGTAAACTGAATGGGCACAACAAATTTCATTTTGTAACAATGATTACTCTAAAGCAGGAAATATTGACATCGATGAAAGAATTGAAGGAGTGGTTAGGGAACCAGCACTTCATTGAAATTTTGGTGCGTGACAATTTACATCATCCAGCATACTGTGAAAGGTATGTGTTTCGCTTTGTATTAAAGATAAATTTATGTTTTGGACGAATCGTCATGTCGCTGATTACTGCGAAATATTTTTCGTGATTGGTAAGATTATGATACATTAACATGAGATGTGTATATTGTCTTTGACATATTAGGATTTTCAGATTAGAAAGAGTATTCAGAGCTCTAATTGAAAGGGATGCTATAACAGTTAATGACATGGATATTTTGTGGAACGCACAGCGTGAAAAGCACGATGTTATTCAACGAAATGTCCATGAATTAATTGCGAAATTGGCCAAAGTTATTAGTAGTACATTACAGGAACATTTATTTCACCAAATGAAGGTAAATTTCGATTTTTTTCTTCGTAACATATGATTAAAAACTTTTCAAAGAATGGAAAATTCGTAATTTTTTCAAAACTGTCTCATGTGTGAAATTAGAGAAATTTTTAGAGCACAACTTTTTCCAGGAGAGTTGGGGATGTTCATCATCAAGAGAACGAACGCTTCTGCTAGATCTTCTTCGTCGTTTGGGCCTCGATTTTAATACCCAAACTGAAAAGGTTATTCGAGTGTGCTATTTTTTCGTTTCAAACTGATCATGCTTAGTAATATAGAGCAGCTAATTTATGTGCGGAAAAGATTTATTCAATATATTCAGACGAACATTTATTTGTAGAATTTGTTATCAGGTTTTGGAAAATCTGTTGTCTAAGAAACGACTAAAAGTGTTGTTCTTAAGAGAAATGGTCATTGAAATGTCATTTTTTGTGAATAATTAGTGGTAGAGTATTAAAGAAAGATTGAATGAAAAGTTTATATTCGTGCACTCTGTATTTTCTGTGATTCATTTTGATGGATTCACATATTGGAGAATTATTTAAAAATAATTTCAAAGCTTGTACCATGACAGTAAGTAGTACGATAATTATCGCCGTCAGTTTGTTCAGAAATTTTCAGGAGTTAACCGTAAAGTCTCTTATGCTGTTATGGGATTTATTCCACGATGAACTTTTGCCAGTGGAGATGGTCGATGCAGCATTAGAAGCACATTTCAGTGTGTTAGAACACACACCAATGGAAGAGTTGCGGCGGCATTACATAGGGCGTTGCATTGACGAGTTGCTCTTGGATTCAGGTAGCTCATTTAATGTTTAACATATCATAAAAACGAGTCTCAAGGTCTGTTGTCAGTAAAACAATTATAAAAAATGATCAAAAAAGTGCGGATTTCGTCTTACTATTAACATAGTTTGCACTTTTAGTGAATAGCACTTGTGTCTAGTTTCTGATTTTTTAATCAGATTTAACAGAAAATTCGATAATAAGATCTCAAAGTAGCTCGGAAAAGCAATCAACTATTAAATGAAGAGAATAATTCGCATTCCAACTTATTTTCTAGTTTTCGTGGTTCCCGCGATAAAACATATGCAGCGGTTGATGGTACTAATGCCCGAATGCAATTTCAGCTCTACCAAGAAATCCACGCGGCAAGCATATCAGTTTCGTTAATTTAAAATCTCATGTTTAAATGAGATGTCAGTAGACCTTAGTTAAGGGTTGCTATTAACAGTGCGTTTAAGAATTTGTGACGTGACAAGACAATAAAAGTTGTAGAGTGGGAGTGAATTTTTCTCTCAAACTATATATGTCCTTTATCACCCATCTTCAAAATTGACCCCTTTGCAGGGCGGAATTTATCTCATCAATACAACAAGATACCGAGTTATGTTCAAGGATATCAACAAATGTCTCACTGTATATGGCAAAAGTGCGCAATGCTGTGGTAATTTTTTTATTATGTCCTCTGTTTCTATTATATATATTGATCAAAGTACATGAGTCTTGATTCATGTACTTCATGAAACGTTAAGCATATTGACAGACCGTGTGAGAGTTTACGAAAGTAAAATAA